>SJYC01077638.1:0-10063 GCA_006408675.1 Madoqua kirkii | reverse complement strand
ATATTTCAGTGTTAAAGTTATTTCTTGGCATGAATTTAGATTTCTTTTTTTCTTTGTGTGCATTTTTAACTGATAACCCAAATCATTTATGTATAGTAGGAGAGGAAAACTGGTGTTTAAAATAAAATTACACTTACAGGGCATCAATTGGACAAAAACAACTTGATTGTAGACTTCTCCAGGGCAAAGAGAATGAACAATGCATCTTTATAACCTTTGTCAGAACTGTTAGTATATGTCTTTCTCTTGAAGGATATTCAGAAAAGAATGGTAAATGAGTGAATACATACATGCATGTATTAAATAAAATTTAGCAGAGAAATTGAAGCTAGTTTAAATACTGAATTGCTTAAAAATAAGAATGTGGAAACAATCTAAATGCCCATCAACAGATGAACGGATAAAGAAAACATGGTATAGGGGCTTCCCTGGTGGCTCAGTGGTAAAGAATACACCTGTCAATGCAGGAGACGTGGGTTCCATCCATGGTCTGGGAAGATCCCACTTGCTGTGAAACAATTAAGCCCGTGTACCACAACTATTGACCTGTGCTCTAGATCTCAGAAACGGAAATGACTGAGCCCATGAGCTGCAGCTACTGAAACCTGTGCACCACAGAGCCTGTGTTCCACGAGTGAAGCCACCGCAATAAGAAGCCCACACACTGCAACTAGCGAGTAGCCCCTTATCAGTGCAACCAGAGAAAACCCACACACAGCAAGGAAGACTCAGCACAGCCATAAATAAATAAATAACCTTTCAAGGAAGGGGCTTTAGTCAGTGGGTCAGATGCTGTTGACAGCCAAGTTAGATAAGCACAGAGACATGATCGTGGGATTTAGCAACATGGAGGTTGTTAGAAGCTTAAAAAGATGTAGTTTACATGCACAACGGAATATTATGCAGCCATAAGAGAGAACGTGCATGCATACTCAGTTGTTTAGTTGGTCTGACTCTTTGTGACCCTGTGGACTGTAGCCTTCCATGCTTCTCTGTCCATGGGATTTCCAGGCAAGAATATTGAGTGGGTTGCCATTTCCTTTTGCAGGGGATCTTCCTGACCCAGAGATTGAACCCTTGTCTCTTGCTTGGCAGGCAGATTCTTTACCACTAAGCCACGTGAAAAACCATTCCCCTTCTAGAAGTCATCTAAAATAGCCCAACTCATAGAATTAGAGAGTAGAATGGTGTTTCCAGGGGCTGGAGGAACAAAAAAATGGAATTTTTTGTTCAGTGGGTATTAAGGTTCAGTTAAGTTAGATGAACAAGTTCTAGAGATCTGCCCTACAACTTTGTGCATATAGTTAACAATATTATATTGTGCATGTGAAAATTTGTTGAGAGGATAGGTCTCATGATGTGTTTTTGCCAAAATTAAATAAAAATGAGAGGAGCAATATAGAAACTTCCGTGAATCTGAGCTTATAGTTGATCTCACAGAACAGCTTAATGGATGCCAAGAATTAAAGTTACCAGAGCTCTGTAGGTCATGAACACCCAGAAAATGAAGCCATCTGAAGTTCTCATTTACAGTTGGCTCTACATTCCTCACGTAAATGCTTATGTGGATCCATTCCCCAGTTGGTGTTCACAGGACACTTTCCTCCAAGATAGTGACAAGAGAGCAATGTGGAAAGGGTTCCCTGCTTTCTAAGTTTAATAATAGCGACCTAAATGCAGATAAACCCAAAAGTACAGATTTCTTTATTACAGACTTCTAAAAGATTCTAATACACTAACATGAAATATGAATATCAGAAAGGGGCTAGAGATAATCTCTTTCCATATTGCTTGAACGTTGAATTTTTTGTTCATGATGTCTATTGGTTTGTGGTAGAATTGTTTGTGATGCATTAATTTGCCAACAAAGGTCCATCTAGTCAAAGCTATGGTTTTTCCGGTAGTCATGTATGGATGTGAGAGTTGGACTATAAAGAAAGCTGAGCACCAAAGAATTGATGCTTTTGAACTGTGGTGTTGGGGAAGACTCTTGAGAGTCCCTTGGACTGCAAGGAGATCAAACCAGTCCATCCTAAAGGAAATCGGTCCTGAATATACATTGGAAGGACTGAAGCTGAAACTCCAATACTTTGGTCACCTGATTCAGAGAACTGACTCATTGGAAAAGACCCAGATGCTGGGAAAGATTGAAGGTGGGAGGAGAAGGAGACCATAGAAGATGAGCTGGTTGGATGGCATCACCGACTCAATGGACATGAGTTTGAGTAAGCTCCAGGAGTTGATGATGGACAGGGAAACTGGCATGCTGCAGTCCATGGGGTTGCAGAGTCAGAAATGACTGAGTGACTGAACTGAGCTGTGATACATCTACTAATATCTCCTAAAATTAGATTTAAGCAGAATATAAACAACTGGTCTAGAATTTGGTTGCGAAACACTGGTCTAGAGAATTAGTGCTAAATTTAGCTATTTGGCAAATTCATCCATGTTTGCAAATGTCAGCAGGGTTAATTTATCTATTTGATATGTGAAATAACCAATCTAGTGAAAAAAGTCACAGTCGGCAGAATCATGGTAATGATGATGATTAAAGAGAAACTTAACTGAATACTTGCCATATGCTTCAGTTCAGTTCAGTCACTCAGTTGTGTCTTCAAGGTTGGATCTCCTTGCAGTCCAAGGAACTCTCAAGAGTCTTCTCTAACATCACAGTTCAAAAGGATCAATTCTTTCTTTCTTTCAATTAAAGTATAAATGTTTAAAATGTTGTATTAGTTTCTGCTGTATAACAGAGTGAATCACCTATGTGTATACATATATCCCCTCCCTTTTGAACTTCCCTCACACCCCCGCCCATATCACCCTTCTTGGTTGTCAATAAACTCATATTTTCATATAATCTCAAAAATAACTTCTTTAGCTGGATTGTTCAGCTGAACACTTTCCAATCCTCTTCTCTTCCTTATTCTGGCTTCCCTTCTGGACACCTCCCTCGACCCCCTTCCTGCCTTACTGACTTCTTGAAGAATTCAAGCCTATTATCCTTTAGAGATGTCCTACTTTCTGGATTTATCTGATTATTTCCTTTTATTTCTTTATCTTGTTTTTGCTTTTCCTATAAATGTAAATTGGATCTAATTCAGATAAAAATTTTTTTGAGCAGGATTGCTTTAGGCAACACTATTTATTTCATGATGCATCATATTAGGAGGCATTTAACACATACTTTTCCATAATTAACAATGATTATACAATTGGTCAGTGCGTTCAGGTAGTGAAGGCTAGATTCCTCCATTATAAACTCCATTCTCCACTTCGTGTCTGAAAACATTATGGTTGACACTTTACATCTTGTGAGTATGCAATTTTCCAATAACTTTTTATATTTCTTTAAACATTCATCAGTGCTTTTTCCTGGTTTATTTTATTGACATTTATTTTCTAATTGTTCAGTTTTTAATTATTTAATTCTTTCTACATTTATTAATTATAATTCTTCTGTTCAGTTCAGCTCAGTTCAGTCGCTCAGTCGTGTCTGACTCTGTGACCCCATGAATCGCAGCACGCCAGGCCTCCCTGTCCATCACCATCACTCGGAGTTCACTCAGACTCACATCCATCGAGTCTGTGATGCCATCCAGCATAGAAAAGAGAGAGTATTTCAGATTTGAAATTAAAACTTTTTTCTTACATCAATGTCACAGTTTTTAAGAAAATAAATAGAAGTTAATCCTGAACATCACAAGGCAAATTCAGCACTTAATTCCATCTAGATTTTTTAACAAGGGCCTTTCTTTACCTTTTGCCATCAATATTATTAATAAACCTATTTGACCACTTAAAAGATGGACTATCTGTTATAAATCCGTTCTAGAGTGTTTTGTTGTATACTTAGCAAGCAATTTTATTATGTATTGCTATGGGGGCTTCCCAGGTGGCACCAGTGGTAAAGAATGTGCCTCTCAATGCAGGAGACAAAAGAGATGCTGGTTTGCTTCCTAGGTCAGGAAGATCCCCTGGAGAAGGAAATGGCAATCTATTCTTGAAAATCCCACGGACAGGGGAGCCTGGTGGGCGAACAATCCATGGGGATGGCAAACAGTCAGACATGCCTGGCTGACTGAGTAAGGCACACAGGCATGATGAAGAAAACACAGATAATTACAATACATTTTTACAATCTCTTTTCTGCTGCAGGATGGCATTTCTACTAGGCAACTTCAGTTTTTCCTATTTAAGTTGGGAAAGCTTCAAGAGAAATACCTGTAGAGCATATAAGCTTGTCATTTTTTCCAAATTTTGTTTAGGAGATCACATTAGTATTATTTGAAATTTAACAGTGCCTCTTTTAAGTGGTCGAATAGGTTTGGGAGATGCTGAATTGAACAAATAATTTTCCATACAGTGGGACATTTTGAAGTTGTAGCTCATGTTTGTGTGTGAATCAAGAGTGAATCAACATGAAATACTATGAGTCATCATAAAATACTATGAAGTATTTCATGAATTCATTTAACCTTGATACTCTTCTTGATACCCAGCCCCAAACACTTCTTAATATCTCTTGAAAACAGCTGTCCAAAAAAAGACAAATCTGGGTAAGATAGGAGTTAAGATTTTTTTCCCCTCACTTAACAATATGGGAGCCTTGGCCTTCAGATGCAGTAGGATCAGACCTCTGGCTTCCTCTCAGTCTTGCTACTCTGCCTTACTTTGTGTGTACTGGGTTTTTCTCACAGAGCCACTTCCTTCATGAGAGCAAAGGCGGCAAACAGTGCCAGAGAAAGGAGCAGTGACCATTTCCTCCAGTAACTACTGAAAATCCTGAGAATACACTGTTTGTTGTGTTATCAAATAGATGAAGTCATTGTGTATTTCTTGCTTTGTGTAAGCATAGAGCCCAGTATACTGACTTACCTTGAGCATTTGAGTGGAGTCTAATGTGAAAGTTCGTGGCAGCCCACAGCAGTAGAGATGACTGCTATGCACACCCAGCCTGTGGTGTAGGAATGCTGGTCAGCACTGCCCTGCAGCTGTTTGCTCCAGTGCTTTAGTTGTGTAGCTGTGCAATTTTTCCACGTTTTTTTTTCAGTATTATTGAGATGTCTCTAATATTCTTGATTCTTTATATTAAACTTCTGACTTTTAATACTGCTTTACTTAATATTTAAACTGTTTCAGAAGCACAAGTCAAAAGACATTTCAGTCATACAAAGAGTTATTGCTGTACTGAATATTTACATGGGAGTTTTGCACCTGTATCTTTTCTTAGGCTGAATCTTTTACTGTGGTAGTATTTATTGTTTGATCTATTTAAGAAGGATGTTTTTGATGGATATTACATTTTAGGCTTGATGATTATTTTCTTTCACCCTTGTAAAGAGTCTCTACTTTCCAACATTTTCTCATTCTAATTGCTTTCTCTTTTAGAGATGATGGATTTTTTTTTTTCCTTCAAGGTGTATACTTAGTTCATCTTTCTCTGGAAGCTTTGAGATCTTTCCTTATCTTAGATCGTCAAAGGTTAAATCAATATGTGCCTACTGTAAAAAAATACTTTCAGAAATTTATGGTGTTTGTAAAGCTTCTTTATTCTTAAGACCTGACGTCTCCTGTTGGTTTTGAACAGCTCTCTGTTAGTGTCTGTTTAAACGGCCCTGCTGCCACGCTCACTTGAATCTTCTGGAATTCATGTTGCATGTTATAGACCTTCCATTACATCCCATGTGTCTGTTAAACAGTTTCCTCTCTGTTTTTCATTTTTTTCCTTTCTGTGCCTCAGGTTGGATATTTTCTTCTGATTTGTCTTTCAGTTCACTATTCTTCTATAGTTAAATGCATTTGTTGAGATCTTAATTCTATTTATTACATTTGCCACTTTATAATTTCCACTTGAGTCATCTTGTATATTTCTAGGTATCTAATAAATTTTCTTTTTTATTACCTTTTTCAAAGAATTTTAATTACTATTAAAAATATGTGAAAGTTGTATCTGTCCTCAACATCTGTGTTATATGTAGGTCTTTCTCATTTGTTTTTTCAGCTTTTCAGTCATTTGATCCTGATTCCTGTGATGTCAACTTACGTTTGACTAAATAGTGGACATAGTATGTGACAAACTGCAGAAGCTATACAGAGAGGACTGTTCTGCCAGATAAGTTAGAGTAGGGGTAGTTCATATTGGTCTGCCTAGGAATCAACTGGAAGTATTGGTGAAGGCTATTTAATCTCTGATTTGCTCTTAATTCTGAAAGCATAGCCCTTCAGGGGTTTCAACAGAAAGCCTCCTCATCTGAAGGCCCTGAACTCATTTGTCTCTCCCAACACTGTGAAACTCTGAATGTGCTTGGTGAGCTTTTTAATCTCTTAGATGCTTTCTGCTTATCGCCTCAGCTTCCTGCCCTAAACAGTTCAGAAATTGGCAAACACCTTGAAAAGAACAGTTGTGGAGAATGTCAGTCTCACCTCATTATATCTTGGTCCCTCAAGTCTTAGCCACCTCATTGTTCTCCAGTGACTTCATACAGTTGTGTTTTGTTTAGTTTATATTTTATCCATCCAGGAGGCTTAGTCTGGTACAAACCACTTTCAGAATCAGTTTTCAATTGACATATTCCACTGTTTTATGGTATTCTTAAAGCATTGAAGACATGGTTTTTTATCTTTAATTCATATGTTAAGCTTGTACTCTGAGTATTTTCCTATGACCTTCTAATACCAAGGTCTAAGAGACTTCTTTGGTTAAAGCAAGAAATACAAATAACACTTATTAAATTTCAAAAGTTTGAAGGCCCTTTTAAACTTTCAAATCTAATTGGAAAAACAACATGTCTTCAAAAAATATATTAACTACTAATATTGTATTTACTTGTCAAGTAAATTATATATAATATAGAAGAGTTGACTCATTGGAAAAGACTCTGATGCTGGGAGGGATTGGGGGCAGGAGGAGAAGGGGACGACAGAGGATGAGATGGCTGGATGGCTTCACTGACTCGATAGACGTGAGTCTGAGTGAACTCCGGGAGTTGGTGATGGACAGGGAGGCCTGGCGTACTGTGACTCATGGGGTCGAAAAGAGTTGGACACGACTGAGCGACTGAACTGATAGGAAGAACAGAACTAATTTATTGTACACTACTATTAGGTCATTTGATCCTCAAAATAAGCTTGTTGATATTTCCATTTTAACAGATGAAAAATGGCCAGTTTTTAAAAAAATTTTTAAGTATAAAGAAGAAAATTAAAATTACCCATAATCTACTGAGAGATTGGTCATTAAGAACATTTTGGGTCTAAAAAACCCCGAAAGTCAAGCCTTTTCTCAGTACATAGAAATGTATGTTATATATCATCCTTAAGCTGCAAGTTTAGTAACATTTTGTTTTAAAGTCTTTAGCTATATGCAGTTCTAGCACTTCTGCTTCAATTTTGTTTTAACTTTTCAATTTTCTTGTAACTTTTTTATTTTAAAATAATTTACGTAGTACTTTGAAATGTTTTTAAACTTTGATAGATTTCAGTAGTACAGACAGAAAGCTTTCTAAAATATATGCAGCTGACATTCTTTTTAGTAATCTAGTACAGTGGATTATTTCTCTAAGTGAATTGTTAGTTTTGTATAAATTATATAATTATATTGATTTTTTTCCTAAAGTTGGTATAAGTGCTATAATCAGTACATTTTGTTGAACTTCCTAATAACTTTTTGTTTGTATTTTAAAGGCCAAACTGTTTCCAGATAGTGGTTCAGCACTTTAGTGAAGAACATTACATCTTCTACTTTGCAGGAGAAACTCCGGAACAGGCAGAGGTAAGTTAAATGTTTTTTTCAACTACTATAAACCTTTATTCAGTCCATATTTTCTTAACTAGAATAGAAAACTAATGTACTTAAAGTGATTAAAAAAAAGATGCCTGGAATCTAATTTTTTATTTTAAGCAGTAAGAACTTTCATGTGTAAAAAAATTTTTGAACGAAATAGTGAAGGGTTATTGGGAAAATTTCATTCTAAATTGACTTTAAAATACTATGATGTTTGGCTCAACTGAGAATGCTCATTTAAAATCTTCTCTGAAGAAAGGTTGTATATATTCTCAGTACACTGAAAAAGGTAAGTCAGTTTTGTAATAAGCGTTGGCTATTCTTCACTGGTTGAACTCTGTATCTAAAAATAGAAATTCAGTCATCACAAGGAACAATTTGAGGAATCTTTCTATTTTTCTTCTAAGTCTAGATATAATGTTTTCTTTCAATATTGGCCATTCATCCAGGTACAGTGCCTTTATTAAAACTTTTATTAAATTTTAAGTAATGTGAAGAAATGTTTTTAAAGATCTCCTTTTAAAAATACATTGATTTTTCTGAACCACAATATTTCTGGGGTGTTCAGCGGTATTTTGTAGATATATGGCTGTATTTTCTTCTGCTGATTCTCTGTGGAAGGAACCTGAAAGTAGTTTAGAGGTGAAAGAAAGAACGTGACTTTATTGAAAAAAGATAATTTGCCAATTCTGAATATGAGACAGATGCTCTTAAAACTGGGTCCTGGCTTGGGCTCCTGATTCATAAATTATGAAGATATGTTTGGCTGTAGAACAAACTTGATGAATGAGCCATTGTGTTTTATGGCTCATAACTGCATATAATTTTTCATGTCATGAAAAAAATATCACAACTGAATACTCATTGTTAGCTTGTAATACACATAAAACCTTGTTTCATGGGTGAAAAAAGTGAAAGTATTAGTCTGACTCTGTCACCCCATGGACTATAGCCCACTAGGCCCCTCTGTCCCTGGGATTCTCCAGGAACAATACTGCGGTGAGTATTCATTACCTTCTCCAGGGGATCTTCCATATCCAAAGATCAAACCTGGCTCTCCTGCATTACAGGCAGATCCTTTACCATTTGAGGATAGGTCGGTTCAGTCGCTCAGTTGTGTCCAACTCTTTGCGACCCCATGAATCGCAGCACGTCAGGCCTCCCTGTGCCTGGAGTTCACTCAGACTCGAGTCCATCGAGTCCGTGATGCAATCTAGCCATCTCATCCTCTGTCGCCCCCTTCTCCTCCTGCCCCCAGTCCCTCCCAGCATCAGAGTCTTTTCCAATGAGTCAACTCTTCGCATGAGGTGGCTAAAGTACTGGAGATTCAGCTTTAGCATCATTCCTTCCAAAGAAATCTCAGGGCTGATCTCCTTCAGAATGGACTGTTTGGATCTCCTTGCAGTCCAAGGGATTCTTAAGAGTCTTCTCCAACACCACAGTTCCAAAGCATCAATTCTTCGGAGCTCAGCCTTCTTCACAGTCCAACTCTCACATCCATACATGACCACAGGAGAAACCATAGCCTTGACTAGACGGACCCTAGTCGGCAAAGTAATGTCTCTGCTTTGGAATATGCTATCTAGGTTGGTCATAACTTTTCTTCCAAGAAGTAAGCGTCTTTTAATTTCATGGCTGTAGTCACCATCTGCAGTGATTTTGGAGCCCCCCAAAATTAAAGTCTGACTCTGTTTCCAGTGTTTCCCCATCTATTTCCCATGAAGTGATGGGACCAGATGCCATGATCTTCGTTTTCTGAATGTTGAGCTTTAAGCCAACTTTTTCACTCTCCTCTTTCACTTTCATCAAGAGGCTTTTTAGCTCCTCTTCACTTTCTGCCATAAGGGTGGTGTCATCTGCATATCTGAGGTTATTGATATTTCTCCCGGCAATCTTGATTCCAGCTTGTGTTTCTTCCAGTCCAGCGTTTCTCATGATGTACTCTGCATATAAGTTAAATAAACAGGGTGACAATATACAGCCTTGACAAACTCCTTTTCCTATTTGGAACCAGTCTGTTGTTCCATGTCCAGTTCTAACTGTGGCTTCCTGACCTGCATACAGATTTCTCAAGAGGCAGGTCAGGTGGTCTGGTATTCCCATCTCTTTCAGAATTTTCCACAGTTTATTGTGATCCACACAGTCAAAGGCTTTGGCATAGTCAATAAAGCAGAAATAGATGTTTTTCTGGAACTCTCTTGCTTTTTTGATGATCCAGCAGATGTTGGCAATTTGATCTCTGGTTCCTCTGCCTTTTCTAAAACCAGCTTGAACATC
>SJYC01077637.1:0-33240 GCA_006408675.1 Madoqua kirkii | reverse complement strand
CCTGTTGTTCCATGTCCAATTCTAACTGTTGCTTCCTGACCTGGATACAGATTTCTCAAGAGGCAGGTCAGGTGGTCTGGTATTCCCATCTCTTTCAGAATTTTCCAGAGTTTATTGTGATCCACACAGTCAAAGGCTTTGGCATAGTCAATAAACTTGAAAATTTTGTTGAAGTGGGGCTAACCCCCACCTCTTGTAGCCTCCCAAACCTCACTCACATAAAAAGATACCGAGCCACAGCCACAGCCAATCAGAGAATCCATCATCTGGGCACAGTGATTGATCCAAGTATGGACATGTGACTCAGGCCAGACCAATCAGAGAATCTTCTCTGGAACTGAGAAAAGACTTCGTCTCTTCACTAGGAGGCTTTGCTGGTGGAAAGTGACCCTGGGGCTATGGTTCTCTGAGGCAAACTTTCAGTTAAAGGATCCAGTAGCTTTCCTTTTTTCTCTTTTTTGTTTAGCTAAGTTCTCAGTCTATCTTGCTTCTAAGCCAAACGGCTCTAACTGAAGGCCCTATCCTCCTGGTGACCTAGGCCAGATCATATGTAGCACGTAGGGTTCGTTCCACCGACCCTAGACAAGTCTAGAGGCAGACCTGCGTCTCAGATGGGACTCTGCTTCCTTCTTAGCCTGCTAAAGGGGCGGAGGTGGGTCTTCTACTGTCCCAGCCGTGAGGGAGAAGAAACAAGCAATCCCAAACGAAAAGAATCAAAAGAATCAAAGCCAAGAGAACTTCAAAGAGACACTGAACCCTCAAACGACTGGTTTTAAACAGCTTTGTTTATCCCTTTGAAAACGCAATTCCCTAACGATGTGCCCCAATTCTGTGCTTGATCCGAACCCCGATCTCACTGTCTCACTCGATTTCACTCTGTTATTTGGTGCAAGAACAGAACTGATTGTAATTGATTCAAGCTGAGAACGGATTTATCAGAAGGCTGGGAGAACTGACTCCAAAAACGCAAAAGAACAAAAGGAGGATGAATCACAACCAAAATCAGGCCTCTGGACCAGAGTGGGGGTATGAGCTCCAAAGCCAAAGGCTGACTTCACTTCTCCCTGGGACTTCTGCCCGTCACTCCCCGAGCCTAAAGGAGTTTTCCCACATCAAACCTCCAGGGGAGAACACAAGATTGGCGTCGTGACTACCTCGAGGGATGCAAGGATGGAAAGTGTTTCAGCTGGGCTCTACATCCTGCTGAAACTCCTATGGGGAAATTTCCTGAATATAAATTAATTTTTAAATATCTATGTTGTACTCTCTTTCATTGAAGCAAAGGGGAAAAGCTTGGAGAGGCCCCCTGCAGTCATTTGATTGTATCACAACAGTGCCCTCTACTGGCAGATTAATGCCTCAGCGAAAAACAAGGGAAGCGTTCACACAGCCCACTAAAAAGTCCAGTCCTGCTGATTCAGTCACACTTAGTTTCGTAATTTAGACCATTGCGCAAAGCAAGAGAAAATTGCAAGATGCAAATGCTGTCCCGTGGAAATGGATATAAAAAGGGCTATGATTTATAATAGACATTAGCATGCATCAACCACAATCCTAGGGCCCGCAGCAGCGTCTGATGCCCAGGATGGTTTAATAGGGTATCATCTAGTCAGGCCTGTCCTGACAGGGCGTGAACCCTAAGACCTACAGGACAAGATAGAGCCCACCAGGGCAGGTCTGGGGCTGTAAGGAGGAAACCAGGGCGGCATGCCAGTTGTCAGGACACGAGGTGTGGAGGCAGGGAGGCATCACATGGAAACAGAGATCTCCCTTCCTGATTAGGCTCTTGACCTCTCTGTACTTCGGTTTTCTCATCTGTGAAATGGGGATCATTGTAGCACCTACCTTACAGGCTTGGTGTAAAGAGGGAAATACATAGGCAAGAAACTCCCACTTAGGAAGGAAGTTCTTAAGTCAGTCATCATCAATTCAAAATTTAGTATTATTGTTCTTCTTTACAATTATTGTTCTTAAAAACCTCAGAATCACCTCTGGCAAATGGAATCTTCAAATAGGATACCTTGTTCATGCGAAGCAGAGACCTTAGTGTGTCAGATAGATTCTCTGGAATAACTAGACTTCTCAACGCTTTTGAAATAAAGTTTAGCAGGCTAGAGTTCTTAATAACATAAATCCTTATTATGTGCTCTCTGGAGCCATAAGCACCTTTTGTTTTCCTGTCACAAATGATGGACAATATTTTAAAATGCTAATTGTGAGAAATGCTCAGGAAACATCTTCAGACCTCAGAGAAAGGTTGGAGAGATGTGAAAGGAAGGAGTGAGCCATGGGAGGAGAGACAGGCTCATTTCTAAGTGACACAGGTGGAACAGCCCCAGAGTGGGAGTCCCAGCAATGAATGAGAAGGTGGAGAGAATGTCCTCAGAGAAAAAGTATAAACTTTCCATCTGATCCTCTCCGAGCTGAGCCAAGGCAAGCTGTCAGAAGTTCTAGCTACAGGTCAAGCCCTGAGAAATCCTGGGAGATGCTACAAAGACAAGTATTTTAAACAGAGTGAAGAATGAAGAGAGTATCAAACTCACACCCCGCCACAGAAACACAGAGGGAGGAAAAGACAGAAGGGAGAGAAAAGAAGGAAAAGAAAGACAAAGGAATGAAAAGGGAGGGGTGCAGGGAAAGAGGAAAAGGAGGGCAAAAATCCACACACTGTGGCTTAGGTAAGACAAGAAAGATGGAGGGGGGGGGTGCTTCCCTGGTGGTCCAATGGTTAAGAATCTGCCTTCCAATGTATTGTTAGTCGCTCAGTTCTGTCCAACTCTTTGCAACCCATAGACTGTAGCCTGCCAGGCTCCTCTGTGCATGGAATTCTCCAGGCAGGAAAACTGGAGTGGGTAGCCATTCCCTTCTTTGGGGGGTCTTTCCGACCCAGAGATTGAACTTATGACTTACGCATTGCAGGTAGATTCTTCAGCATCTGAGCCACCAAGCCAGGAGATACTCAGTCCAGTGCAGGGGATGCAGATTTGATCCCTGGTTGGGGAACTAAGATCTCACTTTCTATGGGACAATGGATCCCAGGTTCTGTAACTAGAGAAGCCCCTGGGCAGTCAAAAAAAGAAAGGCAGGCATCCAGGGTTAAGGTTAAGTTATCCCAGGAATTTCTGGCTAGGTTTTATAACAAGGAGATGAAAGTTAGGAGTTACCAATTAACAGTCAATGGATCTGTACCCATTCTTTTCTCTCCCCTTTCCCTCCCCTTTCTGCATCTCTGCCTGGGAAGGAAGGAAGGGGTTTTTACCTCCTCCCACCCCTGCCTCCAGAACCTCCCATGTGTAACTGGGTTGTTGTCAGTGGTGAAAGGTCCAAGGTCGCTTCCACAAAGCCCCGCTGTAATAGAGAACCAATCTGACTCCATATTGGATCTGTTTCTTTCATTCTAACCTTTGTATCGCTTTTTCTACAAGTTAATCACTACAAAGGAATGTTGCCTATAGCTTAAGGTATACATAACGGCCCATCTCTGGGAACCCCATCTCCTGTGCCTTAATGTTAAACTAAAACATCTTTGCTCAGTTCACAGGAAACCTCCTGACCAAGCCCACCTAAGATTGACTGCGGGAAGAAAGAAATGAATACATCCTCTCTAGAGTCCCCAGAAACAGGAAATGTTTGCAACAACATATCACCCTTTTTACTTTACATCCTCACCTCTGCCCCCACCTTTGTTCTACAAACTAGCATCCAAAACCCAGGCAGATGATCTTTGGGACACTTGTCCATCATCATCTCAGCTTCTGAATAATATTGCTATTCCTTGCATCAATAATTTGTCTCTGGATTTATTGGTCTGTCATGTGGCCAGCAGTACAAGCTTGGATTCTGTGACACCGTCAGAGCCAAGGACAGATAGGGTGCAGCTGAGACCCTTGCTTACTTACTTTTGTCAATCAAGGTATGTCCCACTCCTTCCCTCTCTACTCCCCCTAACAGGCTTCCCTGGTGGCTCAGTGGTAAAGAATCCACCTGCAGTGCAGAAGTTGCAGGTTCAATTCCTGGGTTGGGAATATTGCCTGAAGAAGACAATGGCACTCTACTCTAGTATTCTCGCCTGGAGAAGTCCATGGACAGAGGAGCCTGGCGAGCTACATGTCCGTGGGCTCAGTAACTAAATGACAACTTCCTCTAACAAACACATCTGCAAGCTTCCAAATGTCACCATTTCTATTAATGTTTAGCAATATCCAAATAATGCTTGCAAAAAAATGTGAATACTATAGGGATTAAAAAGAGCCAAACAACTGAAATGCAACTGAGTTTTAATATACCTCTAAAAGATATAAAATTATCTGATCATCAGAAGTCCCTCATGATACATTTTACATTTCAAGAAATACAGTACAAGTATGTAAAGAATCTGGATAATTTGATAAATTGGATTAGACTAGTTCATAGTTTATTTCTTGTTATATGTAATCTCTTTTGAACTTTTAGGGTATATTTGATCCTATAATTTTCCTCCAAATATATAAACATAAATGACACATATTGCAAAAATATGAGAGAATTGGATTTTCTTTTTTTCTTTTATCATTGCTTTTATTAAAGGTTGTTTTTAAAAAATCCTTACATTTTAAAATATGTGTATGAAGGATCATTTGAAATTATAATATCTTACATATTTACAGTGTTTAACAATATCCAAATGCTTTCATATGCATAATGTTGATTTTTCTAACAACGTTGGTACAGAAGATAAGGCAACAGAAGATCAAAGATTTAAGGTCACATATAAATAGCAAATTTTAAAACTGAGACCCAAATTTGGGCCTTTCTCATCCACCCACTGGTATTTCTCTCCTACCCACTGGTATATCTCTCCTATCATGTGATAAATTGAATTCCTGTCATGAGCAGGAGGATAGAGAAGGTGACATTTTACAAGCACACTCTTATTTTACAAGTCAGTTTTATAAGTTACCATTCAAATTCCTCAATATTCTTCATGATTTCCATGTACTTCTATTCTTACCCATGTATTATGTTAAAGGAATTAGATAACCTCAAAAAAGCCAAAAAGAAATCTCAAAACTTCCTACTGTGCTTTTCAAGGCAGCTCAATAGTTTAAATAAGACTTTAATTTTTTTTAAACACTTATTATAGAAAACTATACTAAAAGTAAGATCTTCATTCCACATTCTAAGATCTAACTCTAATCTGAGGGAAAGAAAAATATGAGGATGAGAATATATTGATAGTGTAAGGACAAAAATCCATTTATAAGTCTTGTCTTTGTCCATTTGCAGCTGTCTTCCATTTCTATTCTTTTGGACAGACAGAGCACCTAAACCCAGTTCAGTCTCGCTACCATGAGATTCATCCTTAAGTCTGAACTCACCTTTCTTTGCAGTTGGATGTAGTAAGTGTTAGGGTCTTCAAAAGATCCAGCTAAATCAGCATTTATAGTCACTTAACATCTGTTTTAGAAAATTAAGTTCTTGGAATAAAATAATCTCCTAAATTAACTGAAACACACAGACTTCAGGTGTTTTTGAATATGTGAGTATCAACCCAGTCAAACAAGACACCATGTGAGCAATTAAGTATTTGCCCATTATGATTCTAATTGCAGTTCACAGTATGCCCAATCTTCATCCACAGGTTCTTCATACAATATGATGCAGCAAGTGTGGTATCAATTGTGGAAATGTTTCCCAGGGAAATGTTTGCACTCCAGCATGCTCTTAAAAGCTGATAGAATGGATTTATCATAAGGCAAAACCATAAACAAGTCTTGAGTTTGATGGCCACAGAACCTATATGCACCATATGTCAATGTCTTATTTCAAAGGGAGGTTTTTGATGCAGTTTGCTGCATCAGTGAATGTATAAATGAATGAAGGAGAATTACAAAGGAATTTAGCAATTGGTACATGGCCAAAAGAACCCAAGTCCTACTCTAGTGATGAAACCAATGCAATATTCCTGCCACACTCCGTCTAGATTTTGAATCATCCAGTCACATCCCGCTCCTCTCTACTCAATTATATGAACCACTGGCCCCACTAGAGTAGTACAGAAACAAATAAGAAATGGAGGAGCGAGAAAACCCTGGAGCCTAGCTTTCACTTTTAACCTGATTTTTTTTGGCTTCCAGGGTTGCTGCTCATTAAACAGGGGGAAAAAATGTTTGCAATTTTCAAAACATTTTGCATGTTAATTCATTCCAGATGCAAACAACTTTCAAGGCAAAAATCACTGGAGGCTTCGTGGTGAACAGGACCTAGTTACCGAATGAGGTCACATAAAAATTAAAAAGACACTAAAGAATAAATAGTCCAATGCTGTCCCGGGGGCATGAGCTATGCAACCCAAGTAAAAATCAAAACCAAATTACAGTCACTAATCAGCATTGCATAACACATCCGACTCATTTGCATACAATGCAATTATCCTGATAGATGCTGAACTCAACACACCCAGCTGGATTCGAGTGTCCCCAAGGATTTGAGCCATTGGCTTTTTCCCTGTACGTTGGCTGCATTCCCTCATGACCACGACAGCAAGCTACTCATCAACACTGCACAGTGCCACTAAACTTGGAATATTTGAAATAAAAGTGATGCAGATCCACGCATGGCTCACATTCAGGCCCCCTCAGATGAGCAAGAAACAGGCTGATTCTGGGTCAGTGCTCCATTTCTAGAACATCCTATTTGATCTCGAGTTTGAGAAAACCGCAGTCGTCTTATGCTATATAAAGAATTCTTCTGCTTCTTTTGCTTCATCCTGGACTGGCAGAGGAAGGGGACATTCTGAGAGTATCTTCTTAGCACCAAGGTCCCTTTGGCCAGCAAGTGACAAGGGGTGAACCTTTTCCTTAAAGATCCTGTTGTTTTTGGAAGCAGCTGACCCTGAGAAAGAGGTTGACAAGCATGATGGTGGCTGGTGGGTCTGAAGACTCCTTGGAAATCGGCACACAAAAGATGGCCTGGGTTCAGAGCTGACCACAGTGAATCCGGTGTCAACATTGGTCTCTGCCTCCAGCTTCTCGAAGCTGTTTTCCCGGCCGAGGACCTTCATTCTGGCCCCAGGTTCAAGGTAAAGAGAGGACAGTTGTGGTTGGGATTCCATGGCTGGGCTGCTGGGCTGAGCTGAGCCACCAGGGCTTTTCCACGAAGTGGCATCGGAACCATCTGACACTGGCCGCCCCCGAGGCTCAGGCCGCTCCACAGAGCCCACTTTGAACCTCCTGCCCCGACTCCTTCGACTCTTCAACTCTAAAGTCCTAATTGCAGAGACAGGGGTCAGCCTGGAGCCTTGGGGAAGAGTGTCAGCTCCGAAGGTGCCATTCAGAAAAGGAGGGTCACCATGCCTCACATCAAGTCCTGGATTCAACTGGACCTACGGGACAAGAAGAAGAGTTAATGTTTTCCATTAACGAAGTGCCAAGAACAGATTACATCATGCTCAGGCTTCTGCAATGCTGTGCTCATGCAGACTTCCAATAAAGTCAGTTGAACTGAATTGAAGTAAGAGGCACAGTCGTGCTGCGATTCATGGGGTTGCAGAGAGTCGGACACGACTGAGCGACTGAACTGAACTGAACCTGTCCTTCAACAGGATGAGCTGCCGCCTTTGCTTCCTGGACATTATATTCTACCTTTTTATTTAATCCAATAAAGTTTTGTTTTTTTTTGGGGGGGGGACTGGAATCTGGCTATTTACACATTCAGAAATTGTTCAGGATTGATATTAGACTATGCAATCTAGAGGAGCCTCTGTGTCACTAATTTTTACCTAAACTCTATTGGAATTTTACAAGGCTGACCTTTCTTTACATTTGAAGATTTCTCCTTAAATTTCTATGTCAATACGTTCTTCTGGATTTTCTTTTTCCATCCACCCCTCTCAGTTTCGTCACAGGACATAGTTCTTCAGTGCTGACCTGGGCCATCTTCTCTTCTCAGTCTGCACAATCTCTCAGGAAAATCTCATTAAATCTCATGCCTTCAACTATTATCTAACTGATGAAGGCATCAGAAAGTCATTATAGTTCAGATCCACCTCTTAAGCTTCAGACTTATCTATCCAACCATCATCCAGGCACAATCTCCTAAAACTCAACATGTCCAAAGGTGAGCTCATCGCCCTCCTCTCACTAAATCTATCCTGCTAACTCCTCTCTCTCATAGAACCTGGCATCATTTTCTCCATACTAGCCAAGCAAGAACTTCATTTTCCCTTCCTCATCCTCCATGTTACCCATTCCTATGGACTCTGTCTTCCAAAGACTTCTCCGGTCTTCCTGTCCTTCCACGTCCACTGCCATTAACCCTAGGGCAGATGTCAGCATCACTCGTTGAAATACTGCAACAGCCATCTGTCAGGACACCTCATGGGTGCTGCTGGCCTCCCTCTAATCCATTCTCCACTCTACAATCTCTACAATCAGAGGAGCTTTGAAAACAGTTTTATCATGTCACCCTCCTGCTTCAAGTGGCTCCCTACTCTTAAGATAAAATCAAATCCCTTAAATAAACCACCATACCCTCGGGACTTCCCTGGTGGCTCAGATGGTAAAGAATCTGCCCGCAATGTGGGAGACCCAAGTTCAATCCCTGGGTTGGGAAGATCCCCTGGAGGAGGACATGATAACCCACTCAAGTATTCTTGCATGGAGAATTCCATGGACAGAGGAGCTTGGTGATCAACAGTCCATAGGGTCTCATAGAGTCGGACACAACTGAACAACTAACACTTTCTTTATTTTTCATACTCTTCACGACAAACAGATGGGGAAACAATGGAAACGATGACAGGCTTTATTTTTCTTGGGCTCCAAAATCATTGTGGACAGTGACTGCAGCCATGAAATTAAAAGACACTTTCCCCTTGGAAAAAAAGCTATAACAAACCTAGACAGAGTATTAAAAAACAGAAGTATCACTTTGCCAACAAAAATCCAGGTAGTCAAAGCTATGGTTTTTCAGTAATCATATATCAGTGTGAGAGTTGGACCATGAAGAAGACTGAGAGTCGAAGAATTGATGCTTTCAAATTGTGGTGCTGGAGAAGACCCTTGAGAGTCCCTTGGACAGCAAAGAGATCAAACCAGATAATCCTACAAGAAATCAACCCTGAATATTCATTGGAAGGACTTAGGCTGAAGCTTAAGCTCCAGTATTTTGGCCAACTGATGTGAAGAGTCATCTCACTGGAAAAGACCCTGATGCTGGGAAAGATTGGAGGCAGGAGGAAAAGAGGGCAACAGAGGATAAGATGGTTGGGTAGCAACTCAATGGACATGAGTTTGAGCAAACTCCAGGAGATAGTGAAGGACAGGGAACCCTGGCATGCTGCAGTCCATGGGGTCACAGTGAGTCAGACATGACTGATAAACTGAACAACAACAAATACCCTTCACAGTCTGTCCTTTCTTACTCCAGCTTAATTAACCTCTTCTTCCTCTTGTCAAAACTGAGCCTTTTTCAATTCTTGGAACATTATTTGTTCTTTCCTAATGCCAGTGTTTGTGTATATTATTTCCTCTGTCTGGGATATGTCACCTTTGACTCTTTTTCCTGAAAACTCCTACCTTTTGTCAACTCCAAGCTTACACATCATTTCCTCCTAGAAGCCTTCTCCATGTCGCTGAATCTGGGTTGTTGTTGTTCAATCACTAAGTCATGTCTGACTCCTTGTGACCTTATGGACCAGTTACATCCTTTGTTCACGATTTTTCAGATAAGAATACTACTGTGGGTTCCATTTCCTTCTCCAGAGATTTTCCTGGACCAGGGATTGAACCTGTGTCTCCTGTATTGGCAGACAAATTCTTTACCACTAAGCTACCAGAAGAGAAAGTGAAAGTGAAAGCTGCTCAGTGGCGTCTGACTCTTTGCAATCCCATGTAGCCCGCCAAGCTCCTCTGTCCACGGAATTCTCCAAGCAAGAATACTGGAGTGGGCTGACATTTCCTTCTCCAAGGGATCTTCCTGACCCAGGGATCAAACCTGGGTGTCCTGCATTGCAAGTCGATTCTCTACCACCTGAGCCACCAGAGAAGCCATCAGAGGTACCCTAAATATTGGTTCTGTCACTTATTAGTGGTGGGACTTTAAACAAGTTACCTAATATGTCTATACCTTAATTTCCTCATACATAGGAGATGATAATAAGTACCAATGTCAGAGAGTTGCTGAGAACTTTAAATTGTAACAGTGCCCAGGACATAGTGTTCCTAAACATAAGCTGGCTACTATCATCATCATTAATCATGCCCCTTGCTATCCTGGCAGCCTGTACTTTCCATGTCCTAGTAGTCACCATGCTGTTCTGTAGTTGTGTGCTCAGATTCTCTGCATCTTCTTGTAGACTTTGCCAACTGGAAGAGCTAGGACTTTATACACCATCTTGATCACTATATCTCCAGTACTCAGCACAATGCCCAACATGTGGTAAGTAATCACTAGATGTCTGTTGGATAAATAATGCCTAACAAACTGTGTGTAGAAATGTATGTCTGCTAATTATTGGCCGTTAAGTGGATACAAAGTCTTTTCAAGAAACTGCAGGACATCCATCCTATGGATGGTCATTTCTTCAATCTTTAAGAGAGAGAACACCAACTTTTCCTTTTTTCAAGAGAAGTCCTTAGACCATATGGTAGAAGAAAGTACAAAATTTTTACTATAGAGATGCAGGCTGTTGTGTTGGAGTGAAGAATTTTCAGGAGAAACATAATGCTGAGTGATTGAGATAGATCTTGAGAGAAAATGAAGCTTCTTTTGCCAAAGAAGCAACTGAAATGCATTTGTAGAGATTCTGATTATTTAGAGCACATCTTTCTAAGAAATATTTGTTAAATGTTACAGATTGAGAGCTAGGTGTTTTCAAGTTTCAAGGAACATTAGCAAATATCTTGATGAACAGAAAGATTATTTGCCACACATTTGGCTCCAAACACTTGAGAAACAAGAGGCTCTGCATCACTGAAACATGATCAAGCTGTTAAGGAAAATATGACATCATGCAGGGGAAATAATATTGTCTCTTACTAAAAGTGATTCTAAGAAATAGCAAGAGAGGATTTCTCCTACATTGAGGAAAAAAAAAAAAAAAGACTGCATGGTTCCCACATGTGTAGCCAAAAAGAAAAACGGCCTTCTTTCCGGGGGAACTAGTTAACTCAAGTCTAACATGCTGGTGTATTATCATAGTCTAACTGACCCATAGTGACACGACTCAGTGACTTTACTTTCACTTTTCACTTTCATGCATTGGAGAAGGAAATGGCAACCCACTCCAGTGTTCTTGCCTGGAGAATCCCAGGGACAGCGGAGCCTGATGGGCTGCCGTCTATGAGGTCGCACAGAGTCGGACACGACTGAAGTGACTTAGCAGCAGCAGCAGCAGCAACTGACCCATTGAAGCTGAAACTCCAATACTTTGGCCACCTAATGCAAAGGGCTGACTCAGTTGAAAAGACCCTGATGGTGGGAAAGATTGAGGGCAGGAGAAGAAATAAGGGAACAACAAAGGATGAGATGGTTGGATGGCATCACTGACTCAATGGACATGAGTTTGGGTAAACTCTTGGAATTGGTGATGGACAGGAAAGCCTGGTGTGCTGTGATCCATGGGGTCACAAAGAGTCAGACATGACTGAGCAACTGAACTGAACTGACCCTTGGAAGAGGAATACCCAACTCCAGCTTCCTCTAGCCTTTCATGTGAGAGAAGTGAAGTATTCAACTACAGCCCACTCTAGCCATTCTCTTCCACCTAAGAGGAGAGAAAAAAAGTGTAAACACTTGTGAAGTTCAAGGCATAGACTCATTAAGACTGAGACCTAATCTTAGAATAACTCCCTTCCCCCAACTCCTTGCCACCACATTAGTAAAGCATTATTTACAGCTGTTCCTATGTCTCCTACATCATCCTGGCTATCAGGGGAAAAACATTACAAGACATTGCAAAAGGTAAAAAGGCACAGTGAAAAGACAGAGCAAGTATCAGAACCAGATGTGGCAGGGATGTTGGAATTATCAGGCCAGTAATTTAAAATAATTCTGATTAATATACTAAAGACTCTAAAGGATAAAGTAAATAGCATACAAGAACAGATGGCAATCTGAAAAGAGAGATGGAAATCCTAAAAGAAGAACCAAAAAGATTAAAAAACAAAAACAAAAAAACACTGTAACAGAAATAAAGAATGCTTTAATGGGCTTCTTAGTAGACCAAACACAGCTGAGGAAACAATCTCTGAGCTAGAGGATATATATATATATATTTTTTTTTAAGTGCTTGAAAAAGAAAAGCAGAGAGGAAAAAAACAGGCTGAAACAAAACCTACAAATCAGAATGGACAACCTAAAAACTGGGACAACTACAAAAATTGTAATAGACATTCAATAGAAATACCAGAAGAAGAGAGAGAGAATGAAACACTGGAAATATTTGAAACAATAATGACTGAGAATTTTCCCAATTTTATGAAAGTGAAGATCACTCAGTCATGTCCAACTCTTTGCAACCCCATGAACTATACAGTCCATGGAATTCACCAGGCCAGAATACTGGAGCTGGTAGCCCTTCCCTTCTCCAGGGGATCTCCCCAACCTAGGGATCAAACCTAGGTCTCCTTCATTACAGGCAGATTCTTTACCAGCTGAGCCACCAGGAAGCTCATGGAGTGGCTTCTCCAGGGGATCTTCCCAACCCAGGAATTGAACCAGGGTCTTCCGCATAGCATGTGGATTCTTTACCAGCTGAGCTACCAGGGAAGCCCCTCTAATTTATGTCAGACACCCAACAACAGAAACATCCACTAAGGAGTCAAATTGTAGGATGAAACTGCCAAGTGGAGAATAGGGTAGTCCAAGGTATGCATGCAATAAGTACTTGGTGAATGAACAAACAGTGACATTCCTGATCATGTATTCAGACATTCATTCATTACTGAGCATCTACTATGTACCCTAATATCAGTCCCTCAAAAACACATATCCCAGGCTCTGAGAAGCATAAGACAGTCTGCACTGACAAGAGGTCATGTAGGAAAATACATGGAGAGACACATAGCATCTTTCTTACACAGACAATAATTATACTACAGTTTCCACTGTACAAAGCACCTCCATGTATATCCCCCATTTTGATCTCATAATGCAAATTGTACATGTCACTACCATTCAGAGGCTCTATCAGTGACTGCTGATTATAGTCAGGATAAAATAGAAGCTACTTGGCAAGGCTTTTGCTCATTCACCCAAGAATGGTTTTGCCTACCATGTGCCAGACATTGTTGTAAGTACTGGGGATACAGGAGTGGACCGAAAACGGTCCCTGTCCTCAAGGTGCTTACCCTCCCGTGGCTGACCATGTGCCTGAGGATGTAGCCTCTGCCCACCTTCCCATCCTCTTCCCCCAACTCCCTCCCTTCTCTCCAGCCACATGGGACCATAGGGTGCTTTCTGAACATGATGGCTAAGAAAATGCTACTCTACACATTCTCACCCATCGTCTCCTCCATTCGGAACACTTTCCTCTCATCTCCATCTGGCTACTTGCTTCTGAGCTAACCAGCTCAGGCAGGGCCAGGTCTCACCCCTCAGGGAAGCTTTGCCCATCACGCTTACTGGATCTAGCAAACCACCCCCTGCAACCCCCTCAACACACGTCCATCCTGGCCCTGAGAAAGGGTTACATGTAGAGAAGTGAACTTGTGATTATGACTCTCCTGTAAATGTTTTCATGCATGCTCAGTCCCTCAGTCATGTCTGACTCTTTGTGACTTCATAGACTGTAGCCCAACAAGCTCCTCTGTCCATGGAGTTCTCCAGGCAAGAATACTGGAGTGGGTTGCCATTCCCTTCTCCAAGGGATCTTCCTGACCCAGGGATCCAACTCAGATCTCCTGCATTGTATTATTTTATTTTTCCTTTGGTGGACATCAGTCATTTTGCTACCCATAATTTGTCCCCTCACTGATCTTCCCTGGGGATTCTTGTTCCCCCTCCCCCAGGAGCCCCAAGAGAGTATGGGTCCAGAAAAACCTTAAGGATGCAGGAGAGGAGAGCCTCTGCCTCAGAACTAAGCTATCCACACAACCCCATTCCCCTGGGTGAGTGACTGAGTGCATTCAAGAGAGAAGAGAGTCTGATCCAAGTTGGTACAACTGATGTGAAGTCCAGAAGTTTTAGGGGACCTTTGTAGGGTGAAGAACTCAAATGGATCATCTTCAGAGTTGCTGGCAGCCAGCTGCTGACCACAGTGGCCTATCTGGGGAAGTGGCAGAGCTCAGAGTCAGCTCCAAGGCCTGCTTCTTAAGACCCAGTCTACTTACGCACAAAAAAACAATGTAAGAACAGACTTATGGTCACGGGGTGGGGAAGGAAGGAGAAGGTGGGCTATATGGAGAGAGTGACATGGATGTGTATGCATCATCATATGTAAAATAGACAGCCAATGGGAATTTGCTGTATGACTCAGGGAACTCAAACTGGGGCTCTGCAACAATTCAGAGGGATGGGATGGGGAGGGAGGTTCAAGAGGAGGGGACATATGTATACCTATGTCTGATTCATCTTGATGTTTGACAGAAAACAACAAAATTCTGTAAAGCTATTATCCTTCAATTAAAAGATAAATAAATTTATAAAAAATAAAGATAAAAAATTTAATTTTAAAAAAGAAAGAAAATTAAGTCTTGCATACACACATGCACACACAAAGCCAATGCATTTACCCCTCATTCTCTCTCCCTACAAGGAAGTTTGCATTGGGTTTCATATCCTGAAAAATTCACCCCATTATAGGAGTGAAGTAGCTATAATGTATTATCTTATATAGTGTATTATATCTGATCTTTGTACATGAATTCTTCAAGGACTTTTATATGACACCAGAAATAGAAGTTTCCAGAAGATAATTCCCTGTTTTGTTTGCAAAAGCCTAACCTCATTGATATATCCAAAAAAACTATTCTGCACTCCCCAAATTCAACCTAACTTTCCAATGGAGCTAAGCTATGTAAGCCATGATTCAGAAGTAAAAATGCCAGTTGGCCTTTAAAACAGAAATGTGTCTCCTGCTGCACACACTTATTACATTTTTGCTCGACGGCGAGATTTGAATTCTGGAGATTAACTAAGACTGAAGGAAAATTTTTAGATGCCTTGCAAATTAGTGAATTATATAATAGGCAACTAATAGAAACAGTGTCTATCTGCCTTATGTGAATGAGAAGGTAAAGGATTTAGAGATCATTTCATACAGAATCAGTATGACTCATATTTTATTAATAACTCAAAGCTAATGAGATAAAATTAATCAAAGGGAAAGATAATTCATCTTCTAGCCTGTTTTTACCTTATCCAGTAGATCTTAAAGCATTTCCTGACCATTTCTCAAGGACAGAAACTTTGCTGTGAATATCATGTACACCTCCCTGCCCGCACACACTTAGAGAGTACTGGACTGTGGTGGTTAACTGCCTGGCTTCAGAGCCAGGTAAACACTTAATCTTGTGTCTTGAGCAAGTAACTGATACCTCTACTCCTTGGTTTTGCCTTTTGTAAAACTTCCTAGGTTGTAAGAAGGACTAAATAAAATAATCAAAGTGAAATACTTAGTCTAGGGCATAATATAAACCATAAGAGCTAAAATAGCTTTCTGGGCACTATCTTACGCTCTTTATAAATGTCAGGTCACTTAGTGTAAATAACAACCTGTCCTCTAGGAAGATGTTATACTACCCTCATTGTGCTAACGAAGGAACCAAGGTTCAAAAATCATGGAGCTACTAAGTGGCAAAGTTCAACTGCCACATAATATTGTATAAGAAATGACTTGTGGTAACTGTAATTATGCTCGCTTTCAGTAGGATGCTTACCAGAAGATTTTTTAATTCAAGCTTTTCTCAGTTTTGAAGGGTTCTAACCATCTAACTTGATGTGGGGTAAAATTTGACAGTGATGCAAGATCCTTAAAAGGTAGGTCAACAGGATGGCATGCTTAACATTTGTTGTTGTTATTGTTTTAGTCAATAAATCATGTCTGACTCTCTGTGATCCCATAGACTGTAGCCCACCAGGCTCCTCTGCCCATGGGATTCTCCAGGCAAGAATACTCGAGTGGGTTGCCATTTCCTTCTCCAGGAGATCTTCCCAACCCAGGGCTCGAATCCACGTCTCCTACATTGGCAGGCAGATTCTTTATAACTGAGCCACTAGGGAAGCCCAATATACTTAACATTCCCAACTTTAATTATAACTTCAGCTTTCTTAGGTTCACATGGAAAGAACTAACGAAATTTCTGAACTGAAAGAGTGGGCAAAATATTGGTGTCTAGTTAAGGAGCATGGTTAAAGGAAAATCTGAAAAATGGGACGTGGTCTGAGCCTCCTGCTAACTACTTGTGTAAACTACCAGCTCACAGCATCTGAACTTCCTCTTCTGTCAGATGAGGGGATTTGATTAAATCAGTGAGTCTCAACTGTGCTATAAGTTATATATTAGCATTATCCAAGGAGCTTTCAAAAAATACCCAAGCCTGGGTGCCCCCAAAGATTCCAGTCTAATTGATCTGGGGTGAAGACACGACATGAGAAGATCTGAAAGCTCCCCGGCGATCCTGGTATGCAAAGAAGGCTGAGAACCACAACATTGCCTCATCTTTCGGCTGTCAAATCACACGGCTACGTGGGCAGCTAGAGATCACAAAGGCTAAACAGACATACCTGAAGCAGTATCTTGTTGCCGTCATAGTCCTGTGTTTGCCACCGGGTGCGGCTGATGGGGACACAGGGATGGGGTAGAAGAGGCACTAACTGGCCAATCTCCTGGACCTTGAACTGCAACACTGAAGCCTCTTTGGGGTCCACCGACGTTCCAAGGGGCAGCTGCTTCAGGGAGAGCTGCAGGGCAAAGGTCTCAGTGGAGTAGAGCGTGAAGACACAGAAGTTGCTCTTTTGCAAGGTGGCTTCTCTCTGTAGGATCATTGCGTAGAGCCGGATGGCGTCTTCGTAGTTATCAAAACTGCAGTAGAGTGTCACTCTCAGGATCTCAGTGCCACAGTGCACCTGCCTCACGCCCCAGATGGGCATCTGGCTGTCCAGACTGTAGAATTCCTGATTGGCAAGAATGTAGGGGCAGGGTCTTCCCTGGGCATTCTGCGTGGGGTAGCACTGCCATGGCCAACGCTGTAGGGAGTCCAGCACACGGAAGAGCCTCTCCTCACCTAGATTTTCCTGCAAGAAAAGCAGAACAGACATTCCTGGGAAGCGTGACCGCTTGGAGTGGCACTTGTCGTAATATTTCACTGGACTGGCCCGCTCGGACACAAGAAAGAGACGGATATCTGGGCAAATGCAATCTAGGAGCCGATCCAGGGTTTGCTGCAAAAGCAAGCCCTGCCCCGCGTTGGCCAGGAGGTGAACAGTCATGGCCGGGGGCTCCAGTGTCTCATCCATCGTGGATGCTGAGGATGACAAAGGATGCTGGCGAATGGGGCCCGCAGGTCCGGCTTCTGGAATGAATTGGAGGGGTGGGAGGTTCCTACACTCAGCCTTCAGCCCAACAGGAAAGCTTCAGGACTTCAGAGCCACGCTCTTATCCTGTATGCCCCGTTGCTGCCGGCCACACTGTGAGAATATCCACAGATTCGGGAACAACAGCCTCCATGCGACACACACCAGCAGCGGGGGTCCATGTCAGCCAGCCGGCGTATAATGTAACTGCGAGTGCAGGGCTGTGTCAGGCACTCCCTGGATTTCTGTTTGACCTAAAAACCTATAATCCTGAGAAACACTCGAGTGGGTGGTTCTTACAGACACTCGGTAAAGGAAATGACCAGGCAAAAAGGAATAAGAATCGGCTGTGAGAGGCTGATAGCAATCTGTTTAGTTGAAAAGACATCCATTTTCTGGGCCCACAATGGGTTCTGGTTTCCTCCTTCCCTCCCTCCCTGTTTACAGTAGCCCGCCAGGCCACCTGAACACAATGACTGCTTTAAAACAATCCTCCCAATTTGTCCCTTGGCCAGGAATTTTTCTCTTTTGTCTTTTTATTTTCTTCTTGAACAATGGATGCCTGGGCTTTGAAGAGAAGTTACTATATCCAAATAATTTTAACTGTTCACTGAAAATGATTCTCTCTGCTGCCAAGTGTATTCAAAAGATATTTACTCAAGCCCATTCTTTAGAAAGAGTTAGAGCTTTCTGAGGTCAATAATAATCTTTGTTCACTCTGTTGAGGATTTACTACATACCGGTCATAAAGTGTTCTAGAACTTTACGCAAATTGGTTTAATCCTCCAGCAAACCTACGAAGAGACCATTGTCCCCAAATTACTGAGAAGGAAACTAAGGCACAGAAAAGTCACATAACTTGCTCATTGTCTCAGAGCTAAAAGTGGCTGAGGGAACATTTGAATCCAGAAACTGATAAGTTCTCATTAAGGACATTTATTACTCAGAGATTCTGTGTGCTGTTGAATCTCAAACTGAATAATCCTCAATAAGAACATCCAAGCTCTAAATATATAAACTTCCCTGATGGCTCAGATGGTAAAGAATCTGCAATGTAGGAGATCTGGGTTCGATTTCTGGGTTGGGAAGATCCCTTGGGGGAAGGCATGGCTAATACTCAGTAACACCCAAGCTCTAAACATAACACCTACCCTGCTGCTGTTGCTGCTGCTAAGTCGCTTCAGTCCTGTCCGACTCTGTGCGACCCCATAGACGGCAGCCCGCCAGGTTCCCCCATCCTTGGGATTCTCTAGGAAAGAATACTGGAGTGGGTTGCCATTTCCTTCTCCAATGCCTGAAAGTGAAATGTGAAAGTGAAGTTGCTCAGTCGTGTCTGACTCTTCGGGACCCCATGGACTGCAGCCCACCAGGCTCCTCCATCCATGGGATTTTCCAGGCAAGAGTGCTGGAGTGGGGGGCCATTGCCTTCTCCAACACCTACCCTAATGTGTTCTAAATATCCATTTAAAAACCATTAGGAATTCTGATAGCTACTAAAATTGTAGACAAGCACACTTTTCTAACTGTAATCTTTAAAATGGGCAATTTATTAATGCTTTTAGTGCAATTCAGAAGACCCCATTCAATTCCTGGGTTGGGAAGATACGCTGGAGAAGGGATAGTTTACCCACTCCAGTATTCTTGCCCTTCCCTTGTGGCTCAGTTGGTAAAGAATCTATCTGCAATGTGGGAGACCTGGGTTTGATCCCTGGGTTGGGAAGATCCTTTGGAGAAGGAAAAGGGTTCTGGCCTGCAGAATTCCAGACTGTATAGTCCATGGGGTCGCAAAGAGTCAGACATGATAGCAACTGAACTGAACTGATTTTTATCTGTGGGTTTCCCTAGTGGCTCAGATGGTAAAGAATCTGCCTGCAATGCAGGAGACCTGGGTTCGATCCCTGGGTTGGGAAGTTACCCTGGGGGAGAGCATGGCAACCCACTCCAAGTATTCTTGCCTGGAGAATCCCCAAGGATAGAGGAGCCTGGAAGTAGCGGACTACAGTCCATGGGGTCACAAAGAGGACTACAGTCCATGGGGTCACAAAGAGTTGGACATGACCGAGCAACTAAGCACAGCACTGTTATCTGCAGAAGGAAATCATTTCTATTCAGATTTTTTTCCTTTTTAAATTTTTATGTGTTTATTTATTTTTGGCTGTGCTGGGTCTTCCTTCCTCTGGTTGTGGTGAGCAGGAACTACTCTCTAGTTGCGGCGTGTGGGCTTCTCACTGCTGTGGCTTCTCTTGTTTCAGAGCATGGGTTCTAGGGTGCATGGTCCTCAGTAGCTGTGGCACGTTTGGCGCATGGGTTTAGTTGTTCTGTGACACATGGAATTCTCCCAGACCAGGGACTAAACCATGTCCCCTGCATTGGCAGGGCTCTCCACCACTAAGCCTCCAGGGAAGCCCCTCAGATTTCCTTCCTAAATCTAACCTATACTTCTAATCATTTGAGTTTTGTAAATCCTATACATTTTGCATTGGAAAATCTATAAATATAGTTTATTACAGATACATTGATTTTTAATTACCATCTGTGATTCAGTAATTGAATTCATTTTGCTCCAACTTTCCAAAATCATTAGACTTTTTAAAGGCATTATAGTTCTGAAACATTTAGGTTCCACACTGGCCTGTGAAGACAGTAATTTTCTCATTCCTCAGCACAATTACCCTTTCCTTTCTGCTGTCCTGCACTCACAGAGCTGATGCAGGCATTCAAGACTTTAGACATGGTTTTTGGAACAGTGCTTGCCATTTAGAAATAACTCCAAAGATTCGAGAAGAAAAATTATACCCCTGAGACAAAGATAATAACTCACAACATTTTGCAGCAGGCAAGTGTTTAAGCCCTTATATAGAAAAGGTTTTCCTCCTTGATGTTGTTTTAATCTTCCATCTAGCATTAAAACATTATTTTTCCCTCGTGAGGTTGTCATTTCTGTCAGAACTGAAAAGATTTCTGTCATTTAATGGTTGCCTAAGTGCCAAGAAACAGGTGGATGGGAGAGGGGGCTACCAACCTCCTTTCTGACTGGCTGCCTCTGCGGTTATTATTTCTCAAAGAACAACCTAAAATATGGACACCTTCCCAACCCTCACGTCCAGTAATAACCTCCATTCCTCATAGCCCCCTCCACCCATCACAGTGGCCAGATTTAGCTGGGCTCTATAGTCCTCTTCATTTGTGCACACTGCCTCTGTTGACAGCACAGGTGGAAATATTAGAGGAAGTCATCAGCTTTGCCTCCCAGTACCTGGACAGCTGACACTGTATTCACTACCTTTTCCCCCTGAAACTTGGGAAAGATGCCCAGGTATCTGTCAGTCACCAGCTTCTGGATGGCAGCCAACTGGTCAACTCTTCACAGCAAAGTGGAGAAGCTGATGACAGGCACTGCCAGGAACTCTAAGAAATCAGCTAGTTAGGAGGGTTTGTCGGAACCTATGGATGGCCTCTGGGATTTGTCCCTATGGCAAATCTCATAAATATACCAGGAGACAGTCAAACCTTGAGATTCCACCCACACCCCCAAGAAAACTTTGAGCTTCTTTCTCTCTTTATAAAGTTTGTCTATTTACCCCATATGTTGACAGTCAGCCACTTGCCCACAGCAGAGAACAGATAATCACCAAGTCTTGCTTTGGAGAAGCAACTTCAATTATGTCATCAGGGACCAAGGTCACTGCAGGATGCACGGAAACTCCTAGAAGGAGACACCAACCTACACAAGAGGGTCAAGGAAGCCCAAGGAAGAGCAGAAGCTGGCAGGGGACCCCCCCTCCATCTTTCTCCTCATGTATCCAGAGAGATACTGAGCATCTTGACTTTGATCACTCTCAGTGGCATTAACCTAAAGCCCATCGGAGCAAGCTGTGGGCTGGCCATGGACCTCAGCGTGGCTGAACATTACAATCATCTGGGTGCTTTTCAAGAGGTTTTTCCCAAGCCCAGTTGCAAGCCACTTCTATCAGAACCTCTGCCTGATCTCATTAACCTGCCTTATGATTTTACCCTCTGAATACCTCTAAAGTCTGCCCACATCTCCTCACTTTTATCATTACATATGGGACTGTATTATACCCGGAAGCAACCCCCTACAGGTACATTCTAGCCTTTTCTAACCTGTTCTTCATGCTGCAACAAAGAAGGCATTTTTGAAACACACGTCACTAAACACATCATGTCCCTTGCTTAAAATCCTTCAGTGCCTTCCCTGTTTTGTGTTGATCTTTTAGGAAAAAGATCAAGACAGTAACTCCACAGTGGAGACATCATTGTGATGTCAGGGAAATCAAGTGACTGAGGTTAATAATACCAGTAATAATACATACAACTTCTTTGGAAGTCTTGTCAGAAGTTCATAACCTTGGTTAAACCCTGAGAAAACAAACATCAGACAAGCTGACACTGAGACACATTTTACATAATAAATGATGAGTGCTCTTCAAAAGTCTGAAGGTTATGAAGAATAAAGTTGAAAATGTTACAGACTGGAAGAGATGGAGACACAACAAATGAATGGGATGTGGATTCTGGATTGGATCCTGGAATAGAAGAGGGAGATAAGGGGGGAAATGAGTAAAATTGGAATAAATGCTCAGTTTAGTTAGGAATATCAATACCAATTTTTTTCCTGTATAGTTTTGGTAACTATACATACTCATGAAAGTTGTTAATCTTAGGAGGACTTAGGAGAAGGTTAGATGGAATTCTCTGTACTACTTTTGCAGCTTTTCTATAGGCTGAAAATGATTTCAAAACAAAAAGTTAAAAAGAAAATCCTTTAAAAAAAAAAAAAAAGAGGAGATGCTATTTGAAGTCCCAGAAGGTGGAAAGGAAAGAAGGCAGGCAGGTGAGGAGACTGGGTATGGGGGAAAAGAAGGAATTCCAGGAAGAGGAAGCTGCTGGGGACTAGCTATATACACCTGCAGAAGAGCGAGGGGCCTCTGATCCGTCGACTGAACTCAAGGTGGCTGCTGGGTGAGAACACAGATTGGGGGATGAAGCTGGAAAGGCAGCTAGGCTTCAAAAGTCATCATAAAGGCTTTGGAATTTCTTCTACTGGGAGCAAAACCACAGAAAGTTTCAAGCTGAGAACTGTCTTGAAAAGGAAATCATGTTTTAAGGAAAACCTGGATAAGAATGAGATATGGAAAATCAAAGTAAATGGACAAGGTTATTGGACATGGGCTGCAGTGATGGGACCAAGGGACCTCCCAGTATGGTATTTACAGTTGAGGCTGTCAGCCATCAAGTAGGGATGGTTGGAGAAAGGCAGCAGCTGGGAGTTAAAAGTTGAGGGGTGTGTTTTGGACAATGAGAACCTAGAGGGGAGTCACAGATCAGAGAAGGTGGGTTGGGAATAATTGATTTCTGGGCAACTGTCGGAATTCACATGATGATGCAGGTGGAGAATCCACAACGAGAACAGGAAAGGCAACAAGCAGACGGGACCCTGGAGTACAGAAAAAAGGGACATGGGGCATGTGAGTGGCACCTAGAGAGAGCTGAAGAATGGTCTCACTGTACAAAACCAGCGTGGGTGTTTGTGTCTTGGGCTGTGAGGGTTTCAGGAGATAGTGTTGGCCAGAAAGACCACAACACTCAGTATCACAGAATAACACTTGTGACTCAGTATACCTCCTCAATGGAGAAAATTCAAAGGAAGCACTGAGCACACTATGAGTCATTCTAGCCTCTTTTCCTTGCTCCCCAAACAACCTTAACTCTGACTCTTTGTCTGATACTCATTTGCTAGCCAGGAGCTAGAAATTCAGAACTTGAGGTGGTAGTTGGAGAAAAGGTGCTGGATGGGATTGTGGTGTGCTCACTTTTAAACCTTTGACAGCAGCCTACAACCCTGTATCTGCAGAACAGGGACAAGATAGAAGGAATCTGCAGGGAAGAAGGAATCATGGCATCTTCTAAAATATAACAGCTGCGAGGAAGCGAAGGGGCTTTCCCAGCATCACATAGCTGGCTAGTGGCAAAGCCTGGGTTTCTGGTTTTTGTGTTTTTTTTTTCTTAATTTAAATTTATTCATTTTAATAGGAGACTAATTACAATATTGTATCGGTTTTGCCATACATCAACGTGAATCTGCCATAGGTGTACATGTGTTCCCCATCCTGAACCCCCCTCCTACCTCCCTCCCCATACCATCCCTCTGGGTCATCTCTGGTTTTTGAAACATGCTTCCGCACCACTCCCAAGGAAAGGCATGCACAGCAGCTGCATACATATAGTCAGGTGAGAGACATTCAAGTTCAAGACTCATGTCAGCACATAAAAAGGAAAAAAGAAGGTATGAGGGTTGGGCATTATACACACTGTTTGGGTCCCATGCCCTGGACACCTCTGGTTCCCGTGTTTCTCCATCCTTAGCATTCCTGCTCTGATACTCTTTATATACTCAGCATTCACCATCCCAGACCTTCTCCTAAAACACACACACACAGCCTGTATCCTGTGGTCAGAACTTCTGGCTTCTCCAGGGAGTTAGAACCAGTGGCAGGCAGACAGTGGAAACCTCTATGATTCCCACCCCACTCTGGGCTCCTCCAGGCAGAGAAGGGGAGGGAGAAAGTGGCCGCGGCAAGCTTCTTCTCCAGGCTGGTGTGGCTCTTAGCTGACATTTCTCTCCTGGCTCCCTAGAGGATCACCCCTGCCCAACCCCAAACAATGCTATCAGGTTTCCTATTAAATTGCCATCTGTTTCCCCTTTCCCAGGACAATGCAGTCCAGTCACAGAGCCTGTGAGCAGATACCCAACGTTTTCACAGGTGCAACAAAGAAGGTGCATTTCCTCCATCGTCTTTGTGGTGGTCTTCTGCTCTGACATCATTTCTAAGGCTCTGACCAATTATTGTTCTTGATCGAACCCCTCAGTAGCTGTTGTTGACTGAACTAAAATCGCACAACATAAAAGTTGTGAGTTAGATTTTATCCACGATCTTGTTGAGGAGGATAGCCCGGAAGACAGCCTCTCAAATAGCTTTGAGGAGCTACTGTAAAAACGTGAGGCAGGAGCCAGATATACACGAACCTTTTTCCTGGGAAAAACACGTAGTCAAGCCTAATAAGATTACTGCTAGTCACAAAAAAACAGACATCTCAAGTTACTGATTTTGTGCTTTTCTATGTATTGGAAGATGAAAGAATCTGGGGTCGTTGCAATTTTTCCATAGACATGCATCTTAACTATCTAGGGGCTGGTATATCCAAAGTACAGAATGCTTCCTGTTTTTCTCCATCTTGAATTCCCCTCAGGGTGCAATGCGTGAAGTGGCTAAAGGCATGATCCTTGTAGAACTGGAATGGTAGGCAACATTCTTTCTCTGCACTGTGTAAGAAGGCAGAGGAGGAGAAGGGAACAAGCTGTGAGCCAGGGATGTGAGCCACTCCACTGAGCTCTGCTGCCCACACAGCGAGGACCTGGAATTTCTAATCCTTCAAGTTTGGTTTCATCATTCATTAAAGATAAAAAGTAGCAATAATAATAATTGACCTGCCTTGCGCTTCCCTGGTGACTCAGTGATAAAGAAACCGCCTGCCAATACAGGAGACATAGTCTCGATCCCTGGTCCAGGAAGATCCCATATATAGCAGAGCAACTAAGCCCCTGAGCCACAACTACTGAGCCTGTTCTCTAGAGCTTGGGAGCAATAACTGCAAGAACCTGAGCACCCTGCAGCCCCATGCTCCACAACAAGAGAAGCCACCGCAGTGAGATGCTACAACTAGAGAGTAGCCTCTACTCTCCACAAGTAGAGCAAGCCTGCACACAGCAACAAAGACTCCGAACAGCCAAAAATAAATTAAATAAATGAATAAAAATAAAATTATTATTAATAATAATAATTGACCCGCCTCTTTACGTGGAGTGAATAAAAGAAACTAAAATACCCTAGAGGGCCATCCAAGCTCTCAAGTGTTCTGCTAGTGTGGCCATCCCTTTATGAAAGATCTTATATTTAATATGGGTTTTAACTCCCCAAGTAATGTTCAGTAAATGGGTACTACTGGGTATCACAAATAGGTATCTAGCAAAGGAATGATGTATAAGTTAGTGTACACTATTTTCACGGAACACTATGCAACTGTAAGAAACAATGAGAGGACTTGGGACATGCAAACTGATGCCATCCAGTAGGCTGAGTAGCTCCATACCCTGCACGCATTATTTCCCCTCCCGAGTATAGATTCTGGAGAAATTCTCTCACATACACACAAAAGAAGGCAAATTCAAGAATGCTTTATAACTGCATTGATTGAAACACTAAAAAAAGGAATGTGGGGGAGAGGGAACCATCGAAATGCACCAAAAGAATAGATGACTATTTATATCACATTCTTGCATTAGAATCAAGGGAAATGAATGAGCCTGAACTACCCACTTCAGTTTGAATGAATTTCATAAACATAAATTTGAGTGAAAAATCAAGTTTCAGAAAATACATAAAAAATGATACCATTATTATAAAGTTTAGAAACATGCAAGAACTCTCGCATGGTGATGGATACAAACCTAGGTAGCGAAGGAGTGGGCCTCCCTGGTGGCTCAGATGGTAAGAACCTGCCTGCAACATGAGAGGCCCAGGTTTGATCCCTGGGTCCAGAAGGTCCTCTGGAGAAGGGAATGACAACCCACTCCAGTATTCTTGTCTGGAGAATCCTATAGACAAAGGATCCTGGGGGGTTGCAGTCCATGGGATCACAAAGAGTCAGACATGACTGAGCAATTTTCAACTTCTGGGCAAAAAATAAAACTCATGGGGACAAGAAGCACTAAATTCAAGATGTTGCAGGAGGATATGATCAATGTATTGATAATCTTTATTTATCAAGCTGGGTGGTGGGTACAGGTGTGCTCATTATATTCTTTCTAGACCTTTCTGAAATATTTCATTATCATTTTAATGAGGGAGACCTGTTACATACCAACCTCAGGACTTCCCTGGTGGCCCTTCCCTGCTGGTTAAGACTTCATCCTCCAATGCAGGGATGCACGTTTGATCCCTGGTCAGGAAACTAAGATCCCACATGTCTCAAGGCCAAAAAACCAGAACATAAAATGAAGCAATATTGTAACAGATTCAATAAAGACTTTTTAAATGGTCCATATTAAAAAAAAATCTTCCTATGTATCAACCTAGAAAGATAGCTCCAGTATGTTACATACATATGTATATATGTGTATGATTGATAAATACAGGAGGGAAGTCTAAAGGATATAAACCAAGTCTGAATAAGAGTGACAATAGAGGATACTTCTGAGAGATGGGATTACAGGATAAAAGAGTATTTCTTTTCTTTTTTTCTTCATGTATTTCTATGTTACTCATATTTATTACAAATACCATGTATTATTTTTAGAATTAAATAATAATATGTGCACAAATTCAAGTAATATATGAATTACAGTCTTCTAATCCATTCTTTCAACAAATGTTTCTAAGCACCCATTATGTAATTCAGGCACAGTGTTAGATGCTGGGGACACTATTAACTAACAAAAATTAATGCTGCCCTAGTCTTCATGAAGTTTATATTCCAGTGGCAGAGACAAATATTGATCAAATCATCACTCAGTGAAATGTAAAATGGTACATGTGTCACATTACAGACAGCAGGGTAGAGGTTTTGCCCTGTTCAGGAAGGTCAAACAGGCCGTCTCAGAATAAGCAAGCTGTGATCTTGAAAAGAAGCAGAATTTACCTGGGAGAAGCAAGAAGGACATTCTAAGACAAGGACAAGTGCATGCAAAGGCCCTGTGGTATTCAGGGCCATGGTGGAATGAAAGGTTTGTTCATGTAGCTGCTGGTGTCATGTGCTAAGATAGGAAATTTCACAGGAAGAGCAGGTTTAGCTGGGTGTGGCTAGAAAGTTTTCATACATGAGTTTCAGAAGATGTCATATGATACAGAATGTTCCTAGCAACCCAGGAAAGAAGAAAGTCCTGACAGTATCAGACAAATAATATAACTCTAATACTTATTGAACATTTACTGTGTGCCAGGCACTGTTCTAGATATTGGATCTATTAACTAATTTAAACATCATAACAACTTTATGAGGTAGGTACTATGCTTACGTCCATTTTACAGATGAGAACATCGAGCAACAGATGGAAAAACATAAAGGCACAGAAGTTTTGGTCATATGATATCTGAATATGTATAGGCAAAATAACTTTAATTATTTGACGTTTTCATTTTCTGTTACAATAGTAATAATTTTACAGAAAATTTGAGGTTCTCCACACTGGGGACTGTGTACTGACACTTGAGCATTTCAAAATGTTTGCTACAGAAAGTTGTTCACTGTTAGCTGGATATATGTGGCAAAATTTCCACACAATGTACTTGATTTCTGTTCCCCTAGTGGAAAAAATGTTAGCTATTTGTCAACAATTTGAGTTACAGGTAAACTATAATTAATAAGCTATAGCAATATTTCTTACTAGAAACTTAAGAAAACAATCCCAAAGAAACAAAACAAAACAATGACAAAAACTCCTGCCAGCCTGTGCAAAAGGGATCATAAGCGTTATGAACTCTCATCTGTGTGATAGGTACATAGCCAACTTAAGTACTTGCATTCATGGAGTGACACATCTATGAATTAGTAAGGATGACGCCAGCTGACTGGGAACCATAAACAATTGTTAAACATTTTCCTAACATATAACATGCAGCTTTTAAAATATTCTAGAAAGAGGGATATAATAGAACACCACGCCCACGCTCAAATTCTGCCACAGATGATGCTCCATCAAAAAGTCTGACATTAATTACCATGTAGATTACAAATAGAGATGGATATTCTCAGGGCAAGAAACACCGCTTTTCATGCCAACGTTTAAACCATGAAAGCTCCCTCGCTCAGCGCAAAGCCGACGAGTCAATCAGACCGAAACCAGCAAGCCTGGGCTGGTTGGTCAGCCCTGCAGAGCTCGGGGCTTTGCTCTGCTCTGTCAGCTGTTCTTCCACTCCCAATGGGCCTCAATTCCCACTTTATATTTATATCCCAGCTGCTGCCAAAGGCCACGGCTGTGCCAACCACACAGCAAAAATAGAAGAGATGGGGAAATAACCGTACACATTAATAACCGATGGGTTTTTAAACCACGAAGCAGGAATTTGGGTCTATTCAACTTCACAAAAGAACTTTTATGAGACACTGATTGAAGTTGCAGTTTCTATGGCTACCTGATACAAATATCATGTGGCTGAATTTTTCTCCCAATATGAATCATTCTGAAAAGGTTTCTAAATGTGTCTGCGGTATCTATTCTGTAACATAACGCATGAGAAAAAATGAGAACAGATCTTGAATCACACACAATCTAAGTATAAACAATAATACTGTTCAAATACACAACTTTAAAAGGCTGAGTTGCGACACAGGGAAGAAAACTGGTCTGAGGATGGGGAAGACCTGGTTTGGAATCGCTGCTCTGTTATGCTCAAAATTAAGTTTCTTTGCTCCTTCCCCAAATGGACTGGCTCTACCCCTGGTCATCGTGGGGATTCGCGAGGAAAAGAGCCTACGTGTGCACTGCCACAGGGTTGATTTCCAAAATGCTTTTTTTTTTTTTTAGCTCAGACACTGTGTGTGCTGCATTTTCAGCTGGTACTCTTCAGTCCCAGCTTGTTCGCTTGGTCCATATATTTTGTAGTGTAACCAGTTCTAGGCAACCCTCTGATAACCCACATTTTAACATAAATATATTTAGATTCACTGGTTTCAATTAAAAAGATGAGTAGTTACTATATGTGGGAAACTTACTGTGGGTAAAACTAGACAAGAAATTACCTGTTTAGCAAAGTCATACTTGAAGGGTAAGAACTAGGACATCTTGACTCATGGTTCCCAAACAATTACAGAGGCTTCCAACACACTCAGAGGCAAGCGCCTGTTGGAAGAGGTTATTTATGGGAGGAGGCAAGAGACATTATGGGAAAATTAAAGTTACTATTAACGTCGTGAGGTCATCAAGCTCAACAGCTACTTGGGAGCTTAGAAGTCTCGTCAGATCCCCTGACTTTTTTTTCTTAATTTACTTACTTGGCCGCATCAGGTTTTAGCTGCAGCACATGGACTCGAGAGCACATGCTCAGCAGTTGTGGCACCCAGGCTTAATTGTCTCGAGGCATGTGAGTCTTAGTTCCCTGGCCAGGGATCGAACCTGAATCCCCTGTGTGGAAAGGCAGATTCTTAACCACTAGACCACTACAGAAGTCCCTCCTGATTTTTTAGACTGAGAATATAAGGCTGAGGAAAATGGGTGGATTGCCGTGGGTCTCCCAGTTTAATATGGTTTAACTGGAGCTAGAACACAAGTCAGTGGATGCACTTTGGTCCACAGATGCAAGAAAGGATAACCTCTAACCTTAACTGGCAAAACAGTGAGTACCATTTACTAAATACTGCCTAAACAGGAGTCCTATTTTTTTTTTTAATGGCAATTTCCCTTCATTGTGAATAAAGCAAGGGGTGCCCAACTCCCAGGCCATGCACCAGTACCAGTCCTCAGCCAGTTAGGAAGCAGGTCACACAGCAAGAGGTGAGTGGTGGGTGAGCGAAGCTTCATCTGCACCGCTCTTCTTTGCTTGCATTACCGCCTGAAACCACCTTCCCACCCTCCTAGAAAGAAAAGAGCGCTAAGTCGCATCGGACTCTTGCGATCCCATGAACTGTAGCCTGTCAGGCTCTTCTGTCCATGGGATTCTCCAGGCAAGAATGCTGGAGTGAGTTGCCATTTCCTTCTCCAGGGCAACTTCCCAACCCAGGAATTGAACCCAGGTCTCATGCACTGCTTTCTTATCTCTCCTTACTATTCTTTGGATTTCTGCATTCAAATGGGGTTATCTTTCCTTTTCTCCTTTGCCTTTCACCTCTCTTATTTCCCAATAAATCTCTTGCTTTGTCAGCACATGTGTCTCTTGGGACAATTCATTTATGAGTGTTAGACGAGAGCCCAGTTTCAGGCCCTGGAAGGGGTCCACCATCCTGCAACAAATGGCGACTCTGGCGGGGACTCTTCTTCACTGAGATTGACATCCTGACCACTCGGGGTACTCAGGGGCTAGCTTGCTTGCCAATGGACCAGACCCAGTGGCCACAACTGGGACCCTTTTGTCCCTGGTCTCCTCCTGACGCAGACAACTAGCCAGAGTGCCCTGACCGGTAAGGAACGAGAGACTCCATTGACCTCTCTCTCCTTCCCTCTCTCTTTCCTCTCCTTAACCCTTCCTATCCTTCCCTGTTTTTCTAGTCCCCTGGTCCTGGACACAGGAATCTGGTCAAAGGGCCCTCAGCCTGAGCTGAGGATTGGAGACTGATCACCTCCTCTTGGCAGAGAACTCGAATTCTGGTTCCGGTCTGGTCTGATTTCTGGTAGGGCTGAGTTCCAGTCCTCCCTTCTCTGGAGGCCCAGGGAAAAGTCCATAACGCCTGGGTATCTGTAGGTGGCAGGAGATGTCTGTAAGGCCACCCCTTTTGCCCCCTCACCCGCCTCCTCCCCCTTCTTCTTTCAACCTGGCTTCCTTTCCTCCCTTGAAATCTTTGATGTTAGTACTTGGATTCTTGTATTTAAGGGCTTCTCTGGTGGTGCGGAGGTTAAAACATTTGCCTGCAGTGTGGGAGACCTGTGTTTGATCCCTGGGTTGGCAAGATCCCCTGGAGAAGGAAACCGCAACGCACTCCAGTATTCTTGCCTGGAGAATCCCATGGAAGGAGGAGCTTGGTGGGCTACAGTCCACGGGTCACAAAGAGTCGGACACGACTGACCGACTTCACTTTCACTTTCTCTTCTTTCTCAGCTATTTGTAAGGCCTCCTCAGAAAACCGTTTTGCCTTTTGCATTTCTTTTTCTTGGGAATGGTCTTGATCACTGCATCCTGTACAATATCATGAACCTCTGTTCATAGTTCTTCATGCACTATGTCTACCAGATGTAATTCCTTGAATCTATTTCTCACTTTCACTGCATAATCATAAGGGATTTCATTTAGGTCATACCTAAATGGTCTGGTGGTTTTCCTTAATTTATTCAATTTAAGTTTGAATTTGGCAATAAGGAGTTCATAATCTGAGCCACAGTCAGCTCCCAGTCTCATTTTTGCTTGCTGTATAGAGCTTCTCTATCTTTGGCTGCAAAGAATATAATCAATCTCATTTTGGTATTGACCATCTGGTGATGTCCATGTGTAGAGTCTCCTCCTGTGTTGTTGGAAGAGGGTGTTTGCTAGGACCAGTGTGTTCACTTGGCAAAACTCTCTTAGTCTTTGACCTGCTTCCTTTTGTACTCCAAGGCCAAATTTGCCTGTTACTTCAGGTATCTCTTGACTTCCTACTTTTACATTCAAGTCCCCTATAATGAAAAGGACATCTTTTGGAGGGGTTAGCTCTAGAAGGTTTTGTAGGTCTTCATAGAATGGTTCAACTTCAGCTTCTTCAGCATTACTGGTCGGAGCTTGGATTACTGTGATAGACTTGGATTACTGTGATATTGAATGGTTTGCCTTGGAGACAAACAGAGATCATTCTGTCATTTTTGAGATTGCATCCAAGTACTGCATTTTGGACTTTTTTGTTGACCATGATGGCCATTTCTTCTAAGGGATTCTTGCACACAATAGTAGCTATAAGGGTCATCTTAGTTAAATTTACTCATTCCAGTCCATTTTAGTTCACTGATTCCTAGAATGTTGATGTTCACTCTTGCTATCTCCTGTTTGACCACTTCCAATTTTGTTGATTCATGGACCTAACATCCCAGGTTCCCATGCAATATTGCTCTTTACAGCATCAGATTTTACTTCCATCACCAGTCACATCCACAACTGGGTGTGGCTTTTGCTTTGGCTCTGTCTCTTCATTCTTTCTGGAGTTATTTCTCCACTGATCTCCAGTGGCATATTGGGCACCTACCAACCTGTGGTCATGTATGGATGTGAGAGTTGGACTGTGAAGAAGGCTGAGCACGAAAGAACTGATGCTTTTGAACTGCGGTGTTGGAGAAGACTCTTGAGAGTCCCTTGGACTGCAAGGAGATCCAACCAGTTCATTCTGAAGATCAGAATTGGGATTTCTTTGGAAGGAATGATGCTAAAGCTGAAACTCCAATACTCTGGCCACCTCATGCGAAGAGTTGACTCATTGGAAAAGACTCTGCTACTGGGAGGGATTGGGGGCAGGAGGAGAAGGGGACAACAGAGGATGAGATGGCAAGATGGCATCACGGATTCAATGGACATGAGTCTGAGTGAACTCTGAGAGATGGTAATGAAAAGGGAGGCCTGGAGTGCTGTGATTCATGGGGTCGCAAAGAATCAGACACGACTGAGCAGCTGAACTAAACCAACCTGGAGGACCACAGTTTGTCAGAACTCTCCACCATGACCCATTCGTCTTGGGTGGCCCTATATGGCATGGCTTATAGTTTCATTGAACTATACAAGGTTATGCATTGAAGGTCAGAAAGAGCAGTGGTAAGGAGATATCCCTCATTTAAGGTAAGGAGCAGTGGCTGTGTCTTGCTGGAGCAGCTGTGAAGAGATATCCCATGCCCAAGGTAAGAGAAATTCAAGTAAGATGGTAGAGACTGCAAGAGGGCATCACAGGGCAGACACACTGAAACCATACTCACAGAAAACTAGTCAATCTAATCACACTAGGACCACAGCCTTGTCTAACTCAATGAAACCAAGCCATGCCCACGGGGCAACCCAAGAT
>SJYC01077636.1:0-18543 GCA_006408675.1 Madoqua kirkii | reverse complement strand
GAAAAGGAAAGATATAAGCATCTGAATGCAGAGTTCCAAAGAATAGCAAGAAGAGATAAGAAAGCCTTCTTCAGTGATCAATGCAATGAAATAGAGGAAAACAACAGAATGGGAAAGACTAGAGATCTCTTTAAGAAAATTAGAGATACAAAGAGAACATTTCATGCAAAGATGGGCACAATAAAGGACAGAAATGGTATGGACCTAACAGAGGCAGAAGATATTAAGAAGAGGTGGCAAGAATACAAAGAAGAACTACACAAAAAAGATCTTCATGACCCAGGTAACCACGATGGTGTGATCACTCACCTAGAGCCAGACATCCTGGAATGTGAAGTCAAGTGGGCCTTAGAAAGCATCACTACAAACAAAGCTAGTGGAGGTGATGGAATTCCAGTTGAGCTATTTCAAATCCTGAAAGATCATGCTGTGAAAGTGCTGCACTCAACATGCCAGCAAATTTGGAAAATTCAGCCACAGGACTGGAAAAGTTCAGTTTTCATTCCAATTCCAAAAAAAAGCAATGCCAAATAATGTTCAAGCTACCGCACAATTACACTCATCTCAAACATTAGCAAAGTAATGCTCAAAACTCTCTAAGCCACGCTTCAACAGTACATGAACTGTGAAGTTCCAGATGTTCAAGCTGGATTTAGAAAAGGCAAAGGAACCAGTGATCAAATTGCCAACATCCACTGCAATCATCGCAAAAGCAAGAGAGTTCCAGAAAAACATCTACTTCTGCTTTATTGACTATGCCAAAGCCATTGACTGTGTGGATCACAACAAATGGTGGAAAATTCTTCAACAGATGGGAATACCAGGCCACCTGACCTGCCTCTTGAGAAATCTGTATGCAGGTCAGGAAACAACAGTTAGAACTGGACATGGAACAACAGATTGTTTCCAAATTGGGAAAGGAGTGCATCAAGGCTGTGTATTTTCACTCTGCTTATTTAACTCATATGCAGAGTACATCAGGCAAAATGCCGAGTTGGAATCAAGATTGCTGGGAGAAATATCAATAATCTCAGATATGCAGATGACACCACCCTTATGGCAGAAAGTGAAGAAGAACTAAACAGCCTCTTGATAAAACTGAAAGAGCAGAGTGATAAAGTGAGAGTGAAAAAGCTGGCTTAAAACTCAACATTCAGAAAACTAAGATCATGGTATCTGGTCCCATCACTTCATGGCAAATAGATGAGAAAACAATGCAAACAGTGAGAGACTTTTCTGGGGCGGGGGGAGGGGGGCTCCAAAATCACTGCAAATGGTGACTTCAGCCATGACTTTAAAAGATACTTGCTCCTTGGAAGAAATACTATGACCAACCTAGATAGCATATTAAAAAGCAGAGACATTCCTTTGCCAACAATGGTCCATCTAGTCAAAGCTATGTTTTTTTCAGTAATCATGTATGGATGTGAGAGTGGACTATAAAGAAAGCTGAGCACAGAAGAATTAATGCTTTGAACTCTTGGAGAAGACTTTTTGTTGAGAGTCCCTTGGATTGCAAGGAGATCCAACCAGTCCATCCTAAAGGAAATCAGTCCTGAATATTCATTGGAAGGACTGATGCTGAAGCTGAAACTCTAATACTTTGGCCACCTGATGTGAAGAACTGACTCACTGGAAAAGACCCTGATGCTGGGAAAGATTGAAGGCAGGAGGAGAAAAGGACAACAGAGAATGAGATGGTTGAATGGCATCACTGACTCAATGGACATGAGTTTGGGCATACTCTGGGAGCTGGTGATGGACAGGGAACTCTGGCATGCTGCAGTTCATGGGGTTGCAAAGAGTTGGACACGAGTGAGCAACTGAACTAACTGAACTGAACTACTGCACTTGATGGTTGAATGGCATCACTGACTCAATGGACATGAGTTTGGGCATACTCTGGGAGCTGGTGATGGACAGGGAACTCTGGCATGCTGCAGTTCATGGGGTTGCAAAGAGTTGGACACGAGTGAGCAACTGAACTAACTGAACTGAACTACCGCACTGCAGGCAGATGCTATACTGAGCTACACAGGAAGCCCTTCCCATCCTCCTATCCATGGAAAAATTGTCCTTAATGAAACCAGTCCCTGGTGCCATAAAGGTTGGAGACTATTGGAATAAAGGACCCTTTCCCCACATCCCTAATACATGTGCAGTCTAAGATTTAAGATTACCAGTTACTGGAGGGAATACTAGTACCAACTACCATTCTGTCATGGGGGCTTTCTTTTCCATATGAGAAAAGGGTACCAAAAAATGTAAGATGCAACCAAGTAAAAGGGAAAATCAGTAAATATCTAAGTCATACAGGCTCCACGGAGATACTTCATAGTGCTGGTGAAGTGAAGTCACTCAGTCATGTCCAACTCTTTGCGACCCCATGGACTGTAGCCTATCAGGCTCCTCCGTCCCTGGGATTTTCCAGGCAAGAGTGGGCCATTTCCTTCTCCAGGGGATCTTCCCTACCCAAGAATCGAACCTCAGTCTCCTGCATTGCAGGCAGACCCTTTACCATCTGAGCCACCAGGGAAGCCACTCATAGCACTGGTAGGGGCTTGCATACCTTCTGAAAAGCAACCCACAGGTAAAGGATGTTGGCTGTCTGAAAAGTGACCTGAACATCATGAGAGGGAGATGAAAACTACAGTGGGCATTCATAGTAACTGGGTACCAATCAGTGACAAGCAGTCAAGGATTCAAAGATTCATGAACTGAATCACAGGGATTCTGCCATAGAACTGCTAGTCAAATTCAAGTCAAAGTCAGGGTTTGTTTTTGTTTCCTTTGCTCTTGAGGCTGAATATCAGTAACCCCAGACCAAAAATATCAGTCATGGGATGAAGACATCTGGTTTCATTAAGCTGGCAAAACTGATTTGCCCTTTGTGGTTGCCTTCTTGTTTAGCAATTAATAAAATGAAACTAATTGTTATGAAATAGCTTGATGTTTCTTCATTAAGTCAATGGAGTGAAGAAAGAGGGAGGGGATGGTTCTAGATTAAAAGAGATTTAAGAGACATAAACAAATGCAATGTGCAGACTTGATTGATTCAAATAAACCAACAGTAAGTGGAGTTGATGAAGAACAGGGAAGCCTGGCATGCTGCAGTCCACGTGGTTGCAAAGAGTTGGACACAATTGAGCAACTGAACTGGCTGAAGTGACATTTAGGGACAAGTGGGCACATTTGGGCAGGGGAAGAAGATGACCATTAGCTACAACTGTGTGTGCATGTTCAGTCATGTCTGACTTTTTATGACCCTATGGAATGTAGCCTGCCAAGCTCCTCTGTCCATGGGATTTTCCAGGCAAGAATACTGGAGTGGGTTGCCAGCTCCTCCTCCAGGGGATCTTCCCCACCCAGGGATCAAACCCACATCTCCTGCTTTGGCAGGCAGATTCTTTACCACTGAGCCACCTGGGAAGCCCCTTAGATACAATTGAGGAATTACTGTTGTTAGATTTCGTGGTAGGATAGGGAGAAGTCCTGACTTTTTAGAGATGTATAACCCATATTTCGGAGAAGGCAATGGCGCCCCACTCCAGCACTCTCACCTGGAAAATCTCATGGATGGGGGAGGCTGGTAGGCTGCAGTCCATGGGGTCGCTAAGAGTCGGACACGACTGAGCAACTTCACTTTCACTTTTCACTTTCATGCACTGGAGAAGGAAATGGCAACCCACTCCAGTGTTCTTGCCTGGCGAATCTCAGGGACGGCGGACTCATATTTAAGGGAGAAGTGTCATGTTATAAGAACTTTAAAATATTTAAGTAAAAATAATAAGTGAAGAAAATTAGCTAATTTCTGCTGTACTCATTGGCCCCTCAAAAAAAGAGACCTTAAGATTCCCATGAGGGAAATAACAACCTTCCCTCAGACATCCCTTGAACTGGTTTATCATATCTATTTCTCTTATACAGTGAAAGCTATATTTCTTTTATATTCCTTAAAAGAAATGAAACATTTTACATTTAAGGTATTAGTATCCCCTGAAATTGGAGAAAGAAATGGCAACCCACTCCAGTACCTTTGCCCAGAAAATCCCATAGACGGAGGAGCCCTGTAGGCTACAGTCCATGGGGTCACAAAGAGTTGGACAGTACTGAGCGATTTTACTTTCACTTTAGCCCCTAAAAGGGAAGATTGCTAATTTTATAAACATAGTTTATGGTATTATCTTTAACTGTAAAAATACCTTCCCAGTCCAGTGGTTAAGACTCCAAATTCCCAATGCAGGGGATCTGTGTTTGATCCCTGGTCAGGGAACTAAGATCCCACATGTCTCATGACATGGCCAAAAATATAAATAAAAATGTCTTCAACAGCCCTCAGTTTTGAATGTGTGAAGGTCTAGGACAATAGAGTTCTGAGCAATAATACATATGAAGGGAAAGGGCTTGAGAGGAAAAAGCCAAGTTCTGCTCTTAAATTAGAAAGCACATTTTTTTTTGAGTTAAAGACATGATCAGAAAATCCCTTTGTTAGCCTCCTGTACTCCGTCATAAATTAGTTAGGCCAGCTAGATTATCCCCTGGGTGGGAGGGAAGGTGATGGATGGTCTGATGAGGTTTTGCAAGGGCAACTTCAGTCTTTCTTGATCTCAGCAGTGAACACTGACCAAGTGCTTGTTGTATGGTGATAGCTGTGCCCACAGCAAGCCCCTGACTGTCAGAAGGAGGTGTGTTTAAAACTAGCACTACCAAGGCTTCCCGCACCACTTCCTGTACCACTCCGGTCACTTCCTCCCTCCTGGGACTACAGGGGATGACATGTGTTCCCCGAAGTATTAGCTTTGCCAGTTGATACCTGGCATTTTCAAGGAAAAGCCAGAGATGCACCATGAGAATCTGTTAATTCTCTTTCTTCTCTAAAAAGAGAATCCTCAGGTTCTAGGATGGTAATGGAGACAACTCATCACCAGGAGGTGGACCACAGATGGTGAAAAGTTTGCCCTGGACCATCCTCTCCCACTGATACAGCTCCTCTGATGATGAATAACCCCAAGCTGAGACAGCTGGTGACGATGAGAATTCTCCGTCGGTACCCCTGGAACTGTTGTTCTGATCTTCAGGGGATCATGCCCTCATTAGCACCACATTCTTACCAAACGAGCTAGCGCTCTTACACCCCATCGTCAAATCTCTACGAATTTTGTCTGTTTCACAAGGAAAGATGCAGAAACTGCTTGAAAAGATTACTATAAATAGCCTAATCACTGTATCAACAAACATGCTGGAAAAAAACTCTCAAAAAATAATTGTCCATTTGCCTAGTAATTAGTTACACCCTAGCATTCCTTCAAAGGCAAGCATGCATGCCACATGCACAGTGATTGTATCTCTGTTAGCCACAGAAGCTCTGGAACAACAGGAAATACAGAGGTAAAGGAACAGAACTCCACTAGAATTACTGCTTTGAAGACAGGGATATTTATGCCAAGCTTTGTTGTTCCGAGGTTACTGAGTGACTCCTCTTTCATCACCTCTAAGGCTCTCAAGAGCTCTAAGCAGAAACTTCCAACCTACCTGGATATATTGGATTCCCTAGTCTACAGAATATATAATTCTAACATCCGTGCTCACTATGTACACACACACACACACACACACACACACAAACACACACACACAGACAGACATTGTTTACTTGTTGGTAATCACCCGCAATCAAAACTGTGAAAAAAACTCTCACTGTGTTCGGCCAACACAATTTTGAAACTTAGTACTTGAGACACAGATGGAAGAGCCAAAAATACTCATTTTACTCATGCAGTAATGTCCTACCTCATTAAAAATAAAAATAACTGATTTCCAGAAAACTTGTCAGCCTATTGTCACTGCAGTTGTTCAGCTTCCTTCAGGTGCAAAAAGGTTGCAAAGGTCAAACGCTTCTCTTCCAAAGATGTTTACCTAGTGGCCCAAATCTGCCAGGATGCACAGCTGTGAATGGCATATGAAGTTCAAAGACTTGAAATCCTGTTTTCATTCTCGACACACTAGATTTTCTAGGTCTTTTGACACTGCTTCCTTTCAACTCTTTTAATCATGCCCTAAATTCTTCAGGCACTGTGGGGCCGGCTGAAATACAGGTATCTATTCAAACATTGTTACTTTTACTGATGCAAAGGAATACCCTGGGAATTTAAACTAACCCAGTTCCTTCACTTTTCTTGCCAACTGAAGGTTCAGGAAACCAAACCTGAATACTAACACTTCTCCCTAGAATAATAAGGAAGTAAACATGAAGGAGACAGGATAATACTGGCTGGGTTATCCATGCACTGAGATCATTTCTTACGTAGGGTCGCCCCAGTGTGAGGCCTTCTGGTACCTACATAATATAATCTCTGGGAAGGGATCTCACATGGGCTGGGTCATATCAGTCTGGGTTTAGAATAAAGTAAAATGCCATTGTGGCTCTGTAATAAAGGAATAGCTAGGGGAATGCAGATTTTGATTTGTGACTTTGTTTTCTTTCTTCCTTTGGAAAACAATTGGGCCAAATATTACCAAGAACTTTAAAAACGTTCTCAATAATCCTCTTTCTAAAAAGTTATTCTAAGCCAATATTAGAAACTTTGACAAATATTTCTGGACAGAGATATTCATCCCATTGTAATCTGTGAAAGGGGGAAAAACACAACCTAAATTTCCAATTGGATAATAACAAACTGAAGTGCACCTCACTCTGTAAACTATGGCATTATCATTTGAAAAGCTTTTTTCTAAAAGTATCTACTGATGTAAAACTGCTTACATTAATGTTAAAATTTTAAAGCCAAGGTATGATATTTCATATATAGTATGTTTCTAATTTGAGTAGAGAAATATTCATAGAGCAGTAAGAAAATATAAGTGTAAACAGTGATGATCTCTGGAGAATAGGATAACTGACATTTCTTTTTATTTTTATCTTTCTGTATTTTCTAAATTATCTGAAATGTGCATATTGAACTTCAATAAGGAGAAACATATATTTAAATAAAGTAACTTATATGCATCATCTCCCTCCTTTTACCCACACAAAAATATCAGAAAAAAATGAGTTTCAATAAATTCAGATGTTATGGGGGAGACTTAAAAATTAGACATTGCACTAGTTCCTGCAATTGGTTTTAAAATAGATTGCAAATTTTCAAAACAGATAAAACACAAAATGGAATTGTACTTATCCATTTATATTTTGAAGAGAGAATTTTTAAATTTTAATTTATGTTATAGAAGGATAGTTGATTTACAATGCTGTATTAGTTTCTGGTGTACAGTCATCAGTTATGTGTGTGTGTGTGTGTGTGTGTGTGTGTGTGTGTGTGTGTATACATATATAACATAATAGCTGGCATTTGTTAATTCCAAACTCCCAATGCATCCCTCCCCTACTCTCTCCCCCTTGGCAACCACAAGTCTGGGCTCTATGTCTGTGTGTTTGTTTCTGTTTTGTGGATAAGTTCATGTGTGTCATATTTTAGATTCCACATATAAGTGATATCATATGTGATATTTGTCTCTTTCTGACTCACTTCACTTAGCATGATAATTTATAGGTAGATCCATGTTGTTGTCAATGAGACTGATTGCTTCATTCTTTGTGGTTGTTTCATCCTTCATGCTGAGTAGTAGTCCATGGAATACAACATTTACACCAGATACTCGTTATTAATTCAAATTTTAACAAGCTCTATTGTCAGGAAGCATTTAACAGGAGGCTTCCTGTGTGCTGTTTTGGATCTGTCGGGAATTCTCTGTTCCTTATTAATTCCTGAATATTCAGGAATTAAGAGGAGAGGCAAGCCTCTCCCAGGGGGCCGGGGCTGAGGAATCCAGGCATTTCCTTCATTAGTTTTTCTATATGGTGATAAGTACCCTCTTCCTTTTTATGAACCGTGGGGTAAAAGTGATTATTTACAACTCTCTCTCTCTTTAATACGGATCACCTATGTTTTGTAAGTCTGGAATTTTAATCTTTATCTTTGCTGAGAATAATTACAGAATATATGCCCACACCATGTTGATTAAAACACCTTTGCTCCATCAGAGCTTTGGTCCCTGTGTCTTGCTTTCTCTCTCTTACTTTCTCTCTCTTTCTCTCTCCCTCTCTCTCTTTTTCAGGCTGATCCCCTGGAGCACAGAGGCGCTCTGAGTTCACCTTCCTGCCTGGGCTTCTAAGAGCCTCTCAAGGAGGCGCTCTGTACCTTCAGCCCATCAAGAGGGCGCCTGAGGCCTCCGTGGACAGAGCAAGCCCCGTGCAGGGGCTTTATTGGCTTTCTGCGTAAACCAAGGAATATCAGCCTCTTTCTCTCTCCTTTACTTTCTTATCGGTAGACTCCAGACCACCAAGTTCTGGTCCATTAAAGGACCTCAACACTCTATAAAATGTTTTCCTCAAGCTCCTTTCAACTCTGATATCTTCATTTTCTGGGACCTTAAACATGTTTGCTTTTTTTATCAGTCAATAGGTATTGAATACAGAATTGATGCTTTTGAACTGTGGTGTTAGATAAGACTCTTGAAAGTCCCTTGGATTGCAGGGAGATTCAACCAGCCCATCCTAAAGGAAATCAGTCCTGAACGTTCATTGGAAGGACTGATGTTGAAGCTGAAATGCCAATACTCTGGCCACCTGATGTGAAGAACTGACTCATTAGAAAAGACCCTGATGCCAGAAAAAATTGAAGGCAGGAGAAGGGGACAACAGAGGATGAGATGGTTGGTTAGCATCTCCGAATCAACAGACATGAGTTTGAGTCAACTCCGGGAGCTGGTGATGGACAGGGAGGCCTGGTGTGCTGCAGTCCGTGGGGTTGCAAAGAGTCAAACGCAGCTGAGTGACTGAACTGAACTGATTGGCCACACACCATGCTGGGGACCAAGGATACAGTAGTAAGTAAAACAAACGTGATCATTGATGTTTTCTCACTAGCCTATATGTTCCAATGAATACTAGGCAAGCTCTCCTTCAGTTCAGTTCAGGTCAGTTCAGTCGCTCAGTCGTGTCCAAGTCTTTGCGACACCATGAATTGCAGCACGCCAGGCCTCCCTGTCCCTCACCATCTCCTGGAGTTCACTCAGACCCACGTTCATCGAGTCCGTGATGCCATCCAGCCATCTCATCCTCGGTCGTCCCCTTCTCCTCCTGCCCTCAATCCCTCCCAGCATCAGAGTCTTGTCCAATGAGTCAACTCTTCACATGAGGTGGCCAGAGTACTGGAGTTTCAGCTTTAGCATCATTCCTTCCAAGGACTGATCTCCTTCAGAATGGGCTGGTTGGATCTCCTTGCAGTCCAAGGGACTCTCAAGAGTCTTCTCCAACACCACAGTTCAAAAGGATCAATTCTTCGGTGCTCAGCCTTCTTCACAGTCCAACTCTCACATCTATACATGACCACAGGAAAAACCATAGCCTTGACTAGACGGACCTCAGCAAAGTAATGTCTCTGCTCTTGAATGTACTATCTAGGTTGGTCATAACTTTTCTTCCAAGGAGTAAGCATCTTCTAATTTCATGGCTGCAGTCACCATCTGCAGTGATTTTGGAGCCCAGAAAAATAAAGTCTGACATTGTTTCCACTGTTTCCCCATCTATTTCCCATGAAGTGATGGGACCGGATGCCATGATTTTTGTTGTCTGAATGTTGAGCTTTAAGCCAACTTTTTCACTCACTTCTTTCACTTTCATCAAGAGACTTTTTAGTTCCTCTTCACTTTCTGCCATAGGGATGGTGTCATCTGCATATCTGAGAGTTCTCTTAAGGAAAAGTGCCGAGTGGGGTCCAACATAGGTGTCAGATGCCAGGAAAGACATTTCCAGGGGATGATGAAGAACCAGCCAGGGGGATACCATTTGTAGGCACATGAAACAGCATGTGAAAATGTCCTGCAACAGCAAGGTGTTCACTATGTCTTAGGAACTGCCAGGAATCCCTTGTACCTGAGAAAGTGTAACTGATGGAACAATGACATTGGGAGGAGTTGGAAAAGGGTTGGCAGGGACCATAGCAGTCGGTGATTTCCACAGGCCATGGTAGGGAGCTGGATTTGCTGAAGTACAAAGCCAATTGTTTTCTTCATTATTGAGCAAATTTTTTAAATCGGATTTTTTAACTAATTATAAACTCATAAGAAGTTGTGTAGATTCCTATGTACCCTTCAACCAGCTTCCCCCAAGAGTAGGATCTTACAAAAGACTAATATCAAAACCAGGAGACTGACATCAATACAACATCGCTAAATAGACTACAGATCCTATTCAGATTTTTATATGCATTTATTCATTTGTACACATGCATGGTTCTATCTAATTTTAACCTACGTATAGACTCTAGTGAAGGATTTCAAATAAGTGACAGACTCTGATTTATGTTTTTGGCAGTAACCACAGAGGAGAACAGGTTGGGTCAGGAGACCAGTTAGGAGGCTCCTTCTACAATGCAGTGAAGGAAGCAGCAGAGATGTGAAAAATCCATGGAATTATTTGTGAAGTAGAGGAGGTGGGGCCAGCCAGGCTTGGAGGAAACTGGATAAGGAGGGCGAGGGAAGGAGATAAATTATACACTCCAGGTTTCTGGCTTGAACAGTCGGGTGGAGAGTGATGTCATTTCCCAGGAGGATGGTGCCTGCTCATGGAGTAAGTTGGGTCTGGGCTATGAGTTTGAGATGCAAGTGGGACAACTTGGAGTGGAAGACACACATTCAAGAGTCAGAACATATCAATGGTATTTAAAGCCGTTAAAAGCCATAAGTGAAATTTGACTGTTTTTTTAAAATCACAACACTGTACAATATAATCTTCCTTACATAATAAGATAATTTTACTTAAAATAAGAAGCCTTGACTAAGATCTCCAAGGAAGTGAATATAGAGAGACAGTCCAGAGCAGAGGGCTAAGCAACTCAGCACCATAATTAGTCGGTACATGTTCATTCTACTTAACCATTTCCTGGTCATTTCACTGATAGCCATATCTCCTTCAAGAGATTCTAAACATGTGGTGGAGATGCTGGCTTACCAGCCTATTCTGCTCTGCACAATGCCTGGCATGGTTGCATGCACCTAGGAATGCTCAATAAATTTGGTTCTGTTCAGTAAACATTTGCTAGCCATGATGGATTTGCCTGGTATTAAGATAAAGCACTGGAAGACCAAGAACAAAGCTTAACTGGCTCAACAGAATCAGAGCTCCACCAGATTTAAAATGATGAAATCAATGGAGTCAGAAGAGACATTTTCCTCTTGAGTAGTAAATCCCACAAGCTTTGATGCTGATTTGATTGAACAAAAGAAGATGCCAATTTAGAACAAGGGTTTCCTGTTTTTCTTCTCAATATTTGGCACTCAGTTCAGTTCAGTTCAGTTGCTCAGTCATGTCTGAGTCTTTGTGACCCCATGAATCACAACACACCAGGCCTCCCTGTTCATCACCATCTTTCGGAGTTCACTCAGACCCATGTTCATCGAGTCCGTGATGCCATCCAGCCATCTCATCCTCGGTCATCCCCTTCTCCTCCTGCCACCAATCCCTCCCAGTATCAGAGTCTTGTCCAATGAGTCAACTCTTCCCATGAGGTGGCCAAAGTACTGAAGTTTCAGCTTTAGCATCATTCCTTCCAAAGAAATCCCAGGGTTGATCTCCTTCAGAATGGACCCGTTGGATCTCCTTGCAGCCCAAGGGACTCTCAAGAGTCTTCTCCAACACCACAGCTCAAAAGCATCCATTCTTCAGCACTCAGCCTTCTTCATAGTCCAACTCTCACATTTATACATGACCACAGGAAAAACCATAGCCTTGACTAGACGGACCTTAGTCAGCAAAGTAATGTCTCTGCTTTTGAATATGCTATCTAGTTTGGTCATAACTTTTCTTCCAAGGAGTAAATGTCTTTTAATTTCATGGCTGCAGTCACCACCTGCAGTGATTTTGGAGCCCCCCCAAAGTAAAGTCTGACACTGTTTCCACTGTTTCCCCATCTATTTCCCATGAAGTGATGGGACCAGATGCCATGATCTTCGTTTTCTGAATGTTGAGCTTTAAGCCAACTTTTTCACTCTCCTCTTTCACTTTCATCAAGAGGCCCTTTAGCTCCTCTTCACTTTTCTGCCATAAGGATGGTGTCATCTGCATATCTGAGGTTATTGATATTTCTCCTGGCAATCTTGATTCCAGCTTGTGTTTCTTCCAGTCCAGCGTTTCTCATGATGTAGTCTGCATATAAGTTAAATAAGCAGGGTGACAATATACAGCCTTGACATACTCCTTTTGCTATTTAGAACCAGTCTGTTGTTCCAGGTCCAGTTCTAACTGTTACTTCCTGACCTGCATACAGATTTCTCAGTTTGGCACTAGCCACCTCTAATAATTTTTTGTAGTAAGTTGCTCAATCATTCAGTCATGTCCAACTCCTTGCAGCTCCATGGACTGTAGCTCACCAGGCCTCTTTGTCCATGGGGTTCTCCTAGCAAGAATATTGGAGTGGACTGCCATTTCCTTTTCCAAAGGATCTTCTCAGACCAGGGATTGAACCTGCATTTCTTGCATCTCCTACATTGGCAGGCAGATTCTTTACCATTAGCCCACCAGGGAATTTTTTAAAGGCTATGAATTGCTTTGAATTATCATATGCCAAAATAAAAATTGTTTATGAAATATTTATTTGGTCAAGAAACTCATTCAGGTTTTTCCATAAGATGCTGTGGAAACTTCTTAGTCAGTCCAATAAGTTTGAGAAATTTTGCAAACTGTTAAATACAGTCTCTTTAGTTATGCTAAATTTCTAAATGATCATGGAAGGGCAGCTTGTAAATTAGTCAAATATTTCAACTTCCATAAAAACATTTCTAGTATGTAAGGTTCAAGGGCTTCCCTGGTAGCTTAGAGGGTAAAGAATCCGCCTGTGCTGCAGGAGATTCCAGTTCAATTCCTGGGTCAGGAAGATCCACTGGAAAAGAGATAGGATACCCACTCCAGTATTCTTGTGCTTCCCTGGTGGCTCAGATGGTAAAGCATTCGCCTGCGGTGTGGGAGACCTGGGTTCAATCCTGGGTTAAGAAGATTCCCTGGAGAAGGGAACAGCTACCCGCTTCAGTATTCTGGCCTGGAGAATTCCATAGACAGAGGGGCTTGGAAGGCTTCTACTTACATTTTCATATCTGCCCATTTGTGTGTCCCACCCATACAAGTTTGGAGTATCCTTACTATAAAAGGCGTAAACTGAAATGATAGAAATTTTTAAGTAAAAGGAGAATCCAATATCATGAAAAGGAAAAGACATATTCCAGGTGGAAGAACTAACATAAGATTGTTCTTAAGCAAAACCCAGGGGAACTGGAAACTCAGCTTATCAACCCAGAACCCCCTAGGGGGCACAGGTGTCCCTGGTGATCTGTGCAAGGAAGCAGGGACATGACTGATGGTCAGCCAATAGATACTGTTCACCACAGTTTCACCCCCCTCAAAAAATGTCTGCAGTGATCATTTCCCACTTTCATCTAATTTAGCTTCCTGCTCATTGCAAGATATGAATAAATACTCCTGTTGTGTTAATTTTCACAAATGAATGAATGGAATTCAGAACTACCCAAATCAGAATTTGACAATTCTAGGTATGGGTCCTGGTGCTCCAGGGCAGTAGGGAGCATGCATAATAAAACTGTGCAGAGGACACCCAAAAAAAGCTCTAACCCCAACTCTGACATCAGTTTTACCCTATGGGATCCAGCCCATTCATTCATTCATTCATTCTCTCTTTCACTCACTCACTCACACACACTGACACAGACACACACACACATACACACATGCATCTCTCTCTTCTCTGAAGGATGAAGATAGAAGCCTTTCTAAATGGTCCCCAGGTCATAACCCAGCATCTCTTTGTCTACCTGTACTTGGCCACTGGGAACAGCTGGAGGAATCTGACAGTTTTTCTTTAACAGGCGTCAGGAAGTCCCATGGTAGAGCCTGAGATCCTGGGAACCGGGAGCCCATCACCCTGCCAAGCGTAGGGTTTGTTTCACTGTCGACCCTCTGAATCCTAGAATTGAGAACAGATGCCAAAGGGGGTTGTGGCCCAAAAGGGACCACAAAGATGCCCTGGCCCAGATTTCCTGGGTTGGCCTAGCACGACTGGAAACCAGTCGTCTGCCCTGAGAATAGCATCAGGCTTGTTGGACGACAAACTCTACCTGGCTTTGCTGCTCAGCTTTTGTCGGTCCAGCTCCCTTGGCCTGACTGTGCTGGAAGCTTTCAATCTCCCCCTATTCCATCCTCCACCCTTCTCCACCCTACTCTGTGTCCTTTGACTGACCTTCTGCCCTTAGCATCTGGTTGATTTTTAGTTCCTCTTCACTTTCTGCCATAAGGGTGGTGTCATCTGCGTATCTCAGGTTATTGATATTTCTCTCGGCAATCTTGATTCCAGCTTGTGCTTCTTCCAGCCCAGCATTTCTGATGATGTACTCTGCATATAAGTTAAATAAGCAGGGTGACAATATACAGCCTTGACGTACTCCTTTTTCTATTTGGAACCAGTCTGTTGTTCCATGTCCAGTTCTAACTGTTGCTTCCAGATCTGCATATAGGTTTCTCAAGAGGCAGGTCAGGTGCTCTGGTATTCCCATCTCAGAATTTTCCACAGTTTACTGTGATCCACACAGTCAAAGGCTTTGGCATGTCAATAAAGCAGAAATAGATGTTTTTCTGGAACTCCCTTGCTTTTTCCATGATCCAGCGGATGTTGGCAATTTGATTACTGGTTTCTCTGCCTTTTCTAAAACCAGCTTGAACATCTGGAAGATCACAGTTCACGTACTGCTGAAGCCTGGCTTGGAGCATTTTGAGCATTCCTTTATTAGCGTGTGAGATGGGTGCAGTTGTGTGGTAGTTTGTGCATTCTTTGGCATTGCCTTTCTTTGGGACTGGAATGGAAACTGACCTTTTCCAGTCCTGTGGCCACTGCTGAGTTGCTGTGTGTCTACTTGCCCCAGTTCATGGGCGGATCATTCTTTCTCCTAATTCATGTCTCAAATGCACACATACACACAAACACACAAACTGTATATGTGTGTGTGCGTGCATGTGTAGTCCCCAAATGGTAGTCAATACGCTTAAGACGTTGGGTTTAAAATACTGTTCATATTTGTAAGAGTATGCTTACATTCAAAATAAATATTTAGGGAATTAAGATCTCCTGATTCACAGCTCTATGATTCTAATCTCAGGTAGACCTACAGAGGTAGGTAAGGAGAAAATGCACTAGCCATAGGTTCTAATTTTATCTCTGCTTCTAATTAGCCTTAGGAATTTCACTTAATGTTTCTGGATCTCCTGGCTACATCTATAAGATTAGGATAAAAGTAGACCACTTTTTTTTTAGCAAACTTAAAAAAATTATTCTAGGTCCAAATTTCTACAATCTTTCCAAGTATCTCCTTTTCATAATTCTCAGGAGTAATAAACTTTTCCTTTGATTAACCTTTGAGCTATCAACAGTTACAAAAATGTAGAAAAATTTTTACAATACTACTACTTCAAAAATACAGAATATGTATAGAACTTATCCATTTTGGTAAATCCTACCAAACATTTCTTCATAACTATCCTATAACCCATCTAAGAGTCTCAGTTAAGAATAAAGGTTACTTAACATAAATTACACATACAAGACACATGATTTATTATGCAATAACTGCCATAACATTTAGCAATGAGCAGTATTTCATTTTCTAACATTAATCAAAAAATAAAGACTTGGAGGTTTGTTTTTTTTTTAAAGGTTCAAAACAAAGACAACACAATATATACTAAATCACTCTATATAAAATCAGATTACATTAAGTATCACTTGGAGTTTGAAACCATAGAAGATGAATTTGAGGACTAAGACTCTCTGTAAGCAAACTGCCTCATTTCAAAGTAGACCAAATCCTACATGTAAGTAATTCAGCTTCACAAACCTCTACAATAAGTTAAATAACATCTCTCAGTCTTCTTAACTTTTAAGGCAGTAAATATAGCCACATTTTAATGTGATGTTTACAAAAAGTTGAAAACCAGTTTCACCTGAAGCTTTTCATAACTGGAAAATTACTTTGAATTTGAGAAATAAATGGCCATCTTTCTATCTAAAGTGACACACAGTGTTCAAGACGTCTGAATCTCTGAGTCTATAAATCAAACATTTTATACAAAGAATAATGCAGTTGATTTTTTTTACAATAAAGCTAAATTTACTATTTTAGACATACTGTTTCTATCTAAAACTCTGTAAATTCACTATAGATTACTAACTTTTTCCTCACCCTCAATATATGAGAACGACAGATTAGGTCAAAGCCTGAGGTTTAAAAAAAATTTACTGAGGTCTCTTTTTTCCAGGCTTCCCTGGTGGCTCAGCAGTAAGGAATCCACATGCAAACACAGGAGACGCCAGTTTGATCTCTGGGTCAATCCCAGAGGAAGATCCTCTGGAGAAGGAGACAGCAACCCACTCTAGTATTCTTGCCTGGGAAACCCCACTGACAGAGGAGCCTGGTGGGCGTGCATGGGGTCGCAAAAGAGTCGAACAGGACTTAGTAACTGACAACTTTTTTCCAGCATCTTAAAGGCCACAGGCAATCACAGTCATGATTTTTTTCTTAACAGAACCCAGTCACATTGTGGTCTTTCCTGCTGGCTCAGCTGGTAAACAATCAGTCTGCAGTGTGGGAGACCAGGGTTTGATCCCTGGGTTGGGAAGATCCCCTGGAGAAGGGAATGGCTACCACTCCAGTATTCTTGCCTGGAGAATCCCATGGAAAGAGGAACCTGGCAGGCTACAGCCCAAGGGATCGCAAAGAGTCAGACAAGACTGAGTGACTAAGACTGCATCTACAACCCACATTGTATCATTCAGAAAGAAGAGTCTAGGTAATTTCCGGGCAGGCCGGTGATTAGGATGCAGAGCTCTCACTGCCAAGGGTCAGGGTTTAATCCCTGGTCAGGGAACTAAGATTCTCCAAGCTGCACAGCTTGCCCAAAACGAAACAAAAATATGAGTCTAACGTTAAAATAATGGTTCACTTTGAGTTCAACAGCTTTCCAGATGTTAACAGATGGAGGGAGAGGGAGGACACGCTATGATTACTTGTCATGATCTATGAATCCACTACAGCAGTCCACATTTGAATACCTACACAAATGCAAAGGAAAGACCCCAGCTAATTCCCTTCTAAATATTTTTCAAAATACCATTTCTGCATTAAATGACTGTACCCACTACAAATAATACAACACTTACCATTTATCTAGCCCCTTCTACGGGCGGGCATGATGCTAATCACTTAACATCTGTCATTTCATGCACTCACAGCAACTCTGTAAGAAGCCTATTATTAACTCCTCTTAATAGATGGGAAAGCAAGGACTGAAAGAGGATACAAGGCTGCTAAGTGGCAGAGGAAGATTGCAAATCCAGGGCTGTTTGACTTCAAAGTTCATGCTCATTATGTCAAGCTAAACTGTCTACTAAACACACAAGCATGAAAATCGAACTTATGGTTTCAGGAATTCCTCAAGATTTACTAAAATCATTTTAGGTTTGCCAACCATAACTACTTCTCTGTAACAAATACAACTGATTGTAGTAATAAACCTACAAAACACTATAATTAAGTCTTCTCAAAAAGAGAGGATTCTGGAAGAGACACCAATTCTTATCCCAAAACAGTATCAGAAAATTTACAATTAAATGAGCTCAGCTTATCTTTTCCACATCATACAAGGAGTTTGAATATGAATACTCAGCCAAAGCCTGAAGTTTTTTCTTACTAATTTTAGTGGTATTAGATATCCATTCCACTCTTTTAGGCCTGTTGAAAAGACAGTCATCTCAAGCCTCCGGCCCAATAACATGACAAGAGCCAAACAAGTAGGCAAGTTTTCCTTATGCTTACATGCGATATTCCTCAAAGGAAGTTTGGATGTCTGCTCATCTCTACTTCTCCTTCCAGTTACTCTATCACTGCAAGGACTAAGAGTCACAAGTTACACAAGTTGTGTTCTCCAACAAGACAGGCGTGTCTGAATCATTCCAGTAACCAAACCAGTTAGACAGCGAGTCGCCAATAAAATAAGGATTTCACCCATCATCTAAACGGTGGAGAAACTGCTGCCATCTCTCTCTGGAGTAGCTCAAAAGTTCATCCCTGACAAGCTCAAGTCCCGATCAGCTAAGAGTGAGTCACAGCAGCTCCTGGGCTCTAAATGAAGACTGACGAGAATCGTTCACTTTTCTTCCTTCCCCTGCCAACCAAACGTGCAAAATTTAATTATCCTCCTTCCCTCAATCACCAATGAATAAACACCACACTGTATACAGGTTCCCAGGGCAATTTCCTTCCCTCCCAGAAACTCATTCCCTGGGCGTGGAATGAGCTATGTGTCTACCCAGTCCCTTCCTTTCTCTGTATGTAAGAAAAATCATTACAGAAGACCAACACCTCTTTTCCAACTTTATGCTACAAATCTTATCCCCTAGACGAGGACAATTAGCTCTAGAAAGAGAT
>SJYC01077635.1:0-14995 GCA_006408675.1 Madoqua kirkii | reverse complement strand
CTTTCCGGCTTAGTAAAAGCTGTGCACTTGTAAACAAACTATTCTTCAAATAAACAAAGTAATTTTAAAAATAAAAGCTGTGCACTATTTTGGACTGGCAGGAAGTGCCTGTCTTTAGCTTTACCGGCGAACACAGCACAATCTACTGGGCCCCTCGGGGAACGGGTGAGAAAACCAATTAACTGAATTACACGAGACAAGCTGCCCAAAGAATTGAGGGATAAACCACACTGGCCCCCTGCTTTCCTCACAATGGTGCTCTCCGTCCCGAGTGGCCAGTTGAGACAATCTCAATTATTTTCAGCTTTCTCACGGGACACACGGACTCGCCAAATCCCATCCTTCGGGAAAGCGACAAGCTGAAGTTAACCCCTGCGCGGCCAGCAAAGATCAAACCCGAAGGAAATCCCAGACTCCCCCCCGCAAGAGCCTTAAAAATGTGACAAGGCCAATTACACCCCTTCCAAACCCCAGCCGCGACGAGGACACGGGGACACGGCGCTTGGAAGAAGACGACTAAATGGGAAATAACCCTTCAACAGCCGACCGCACCGATACATTTCAGCCACCAACACGCGGGAAACTCCAGGTCCTGAGGCCCGGGGAGGCGACCAGCACGGCTGCCCCCTCCCGCGACACGCACACTCCCAAGAGCCCCCGAGGGGACCCCGCCGCCCCGCCACCACCAGCCTGGCCTTCGAGCAGACGCCGGGCCGGACTCGCGGGCTGCGGCGCCCCGGGAGGGTAATCGGGAGGGCACTCACCGCGATGACATTGACGAAGGTGGTCTTGCCCGAGTACTGCAGCCCCACGAGCGTCAGCTCCATCTCCTCCTTCCAGAAGAGGGAGCGGAACCAGTCCAGCAGGCGGGAGATGAGCGCCAGCATGATGGCGGCCGGGAGGGAGGACAGACGGACGGGCGAGCGGGCGGGCAGCGGCGGCGGCGACGACCTCCACACGAGCGGGCCTCGGCCCGGACCCCCCAACGGCTTCTCGGAGCCCGAGTACTGCAGCCCCACGAGCGTCAGCTCCATCTCCTCCTTCCAGAAGAGGGAGCGGAACCAGTCCAGCAGGCGGGAGATGAGCGCCAGCATGATGGCGGCCGGGAGGGAGGACAGACGGACGGGCGAGCGGGCGGGCAGCGGCGGCGGCGACGACCTCCACACGAGCGGGCCTCGGCCCGGACCCCCCAACGGCTTCTCGGGGCTCCGGCGCAACACAAGCGGACACTGGCGGGCGACGGCGGCCGGAGCCAGGAAGCCGAGCGGGTCATATGACTCGCCCTACCCCCCACGCTCGTCCCCGCGCAGCCGCCGGCGCCCACGGCAAGAGCGGCAAGGCCCGTCCGGCCAGGCGCGCCCGCCGCCTGCAGCGCCACCTGGTGGAGCCTCCGTGCAGCACCGTGCCCCGGCGTGCCGCCCTTGGGCTCCTTTCCTACTGTAGTCCGTTGCTCATTCCTGTTGATTCATTCATCATTCATTTTCTCTACAATTGTTTACTGACTGTCGGCTCTGTGCAGAAAGACTTCAAAACTCTGGGGGTTTCATCATGAAAATCCCTGTCCTACGTAACAAAAGATGGAAGCCACACGTGTTTATCAATAGGGGAGTGATTAAACTCTAGCACATTCCCAAAACTGAATACTGTTTTTTAAAAAATGAGAAAAGTTTTCTGTAAACTGATATGTAATACATCATGAGAAACGCTGGACTGGAAAAAACGCTGGACTGGAAGAAACACAAGCTGGAATCAAGATTGGCGGGAGAAATATCAATAACCTCAGATATGCAGATGACACCACTCTTATGGCAGAAAGTGAAGAGGAGCCAAAAAGCCTCTTGATGAAAGTGAAAGAAGAGAGTGAAAAAGTTGGCTTAAAGCTCAACTTTCAGAAAACGAAGATCATGGCATCTGGTCCCATCACTTCATGGGAAATAGATGAGGAAACAGTGGAAACAGTGTCAGAATTTGTTTTTGGGGGCTCCAAAATCACTGCAGATGATGACTGCAGCCATGAAATTATAAGATGCTTATTTCTTGGAAGAAAAGTTATAACCAACCTAGTACTCTTGCCTGGAGAATACCGGGGACAGGAGAGCCTGGTGGGCTGCTGTCTATGAGGTTGCACAGAGTTGGACACGACTGAAGTGACTTAGCAGCAGCAGCAGCAGCAGCAGATAGTATATTCAAAAGCAGAGACATTACTTTGCTGACTAAGGTCCGTCTAGTCAAGGCTATGGTTTTTCCTGTGGTCATGTATGAATGTGACAGTTGGACTGTGAAAAAGGCTGAGCGCCGAAGAATTGATGCTTTTGAACTGTGGTGTTGGAGAAGACTCTTGAGAGTCCCTTGGACTGCAAGGAGATCCAACCAATCCATTCTGAAGAAGATCAACCCTGGGATTTCTTTGGAAGGAATGATACTGAAGCTGAAACTCCAGTACTCTGGCCCCCTCATGTGAAGAGTTGACTCATTGGAAAAGACTCTGATGCTGGAGGGATTGGGGGCAGGAAGAGAAGGGGACGACCGAGGATGAGATGGCTGGATGGCATCAATGGACGTGGGTCTGAGTGAACTTCAGGAGATGGTGATGAACAGGGAGGCCTAGTGTGCTGCGATTCATGGTGTTGCAAAGAGTCGGACACGACTGAGCGACTGAACTGAACTGAGAGCTTCGGGATGATGAGGGCAGAATATCATTCCTCTGGCTTCTTCCCTGCAGGGTCATCTTCAGGCCACCCACCTCTGAAGGTCACAGCTCCTATCCACGGCCCTTTCCAAGATCCCCCACTGTCCTCTCCCTTCCTGGCACACAGACTCCTTGCCTGGAGGTCTTGCACTGCTCCTGGTGGCTTCCCTAAACCTTTCTATTTAGTTTCTTTATTACTAATACAGTGTCTTGAAAGTGTTAGTTATTCAGTCATGTCCGACTCTCTGCAACTTCATGACCTGTAGCTCATCAGGCTCCTCTGTCCATGGAATTCTCCAGGCAAGAATACTGGTGTGGGTAGCCATTCCCTTCTCCAGTGGATCTTCCTCCTCCAGGGAATGAACCTGAGTCTTCTGCACTGCAGGCAGATTCATTACCATCTGAGCCACCAGGGAAGCCCCATTGTTTTAGATTCACTCCCAAATTACCCAGTTTGAAGGTCCCATCTGCTTCCTGATGAAACCTAACCCATATGCTCATAATAACAACTGCAGCCCCAGGAGGCAGACACTCATCACAGAATCACCAGTCTTCACTGCCATTCACTACGGTGTGACGTGAGGCAAGTAATGTCATCTCTTTAAGATGCCTCACAACTGGGGAGGAGCAGATGACGGTATTACTCACTTTCGAGGTTGCCGTGAGGATTAATACATCCATCTGAGAGGCTTAGCGGGATGAGGCCCACGGTAAATGCTCAATTAACAGCAGCTATTTTTAGAAGCAGCTGCTTTTCAGCCCAGATCTGGCTTCCATTCCCATAGTCCGTGCTATTCACAGCGTCCATCTGACACTGACCTTGCCATAGTGCTCCTCTGCCTTGGAACACTTTCCTCTGCGAACTCCTCAAAATTGATTTTCATCCCCAACCACCCTTTAGGAGTAGCTGTTTCTTCCTGTCCCCAGGAACCACTGCCCCCTTGGATGTGCTGGCCTCCTAACAGATAGTCCAAACACAAGAAGGACAATTTCAGGCTCAATAAAATATTGTCATCACTCCAGAGGGAATGGTCCAGAGTCCTCCAGATCCAGATTTCCAGGAGTCCTGCCCAGGTCTTTGTCTTTCCTCTCTTTCTCTTCTGAACACGTGATCTGTGTCAGAAGAGGTATATATAAATGGCATATATGTTACCATGTATGGCTTCTCCTGCCCCCTATGCCACTGTGAGTTCCAAATCCAAATCCCCAGGCCTGATCCACATGTGCAAGCATTCTCACCTATCTGGTGAATTCCTGCTCTTTCTTAGGAATAAAGCATAGGAAGCATAAGAACTTCTTCCTCTAAGAAGCCCTCCCTGACTTCCCTAAAGCTCCCCACATTCATACTGATGTGATAATACTTGGCCTATTGCTAACTATCCTTCAGTGTCTATCTCCAGAGGGGAAGGACTACAGCTGTATTCATCCTTAGATCTCCAATGCCCAACAGACACCAGGTTTTTCAAAGCTTGGTGAATAAATAAATAAATGAATAGACAGATAAAGGAACTTATAAAGGCCAAACACAGAGGAAACAACAAAGACAGCTGTGGAATGATTTAATGTAACATCCCAAATATATACACAAACTTTTTTTAACTATAGAAAGAGCTCTAAATTTTATAAGTGCAGAATATCTCTGCTTATCACACTTCCTGATTTTACATGTAAGTTGGAAATGCACATGGAATTTTTCGTCTATAAACCATACTTGATTGGATAAATGATGACACTGTATCAGAAGGGTTTTCTTTTTAAAATACTAATCAAATAAGTCTTCTTCAAAGTTCAACTTTTCCAATCAAATACAAATATCACCTAGTCCTGGAACTACTTTTACAGTTATAAGTGCAAATCTATCCTTCAGAGGGCATTCAGACTCTGACAGGGAAATGTGTGAAAGATAAAAAGTTTAACAGAAATGGAAGTTTCAGGAAAAATGTGTCTGAACAGGTATGCCTATGCATTATAATAATAGTCCAGTAAAAGTTCATATCCCCTATTGTTCAGAACTTCCTTTCAGGAAGAAGCAGGGTTCCGTGTTATTGCATACCAACCTCATACTAATTACTGATTTCCTCTTGAAGAGTCAGATGAAACAAGAATAAAATTCTCCATGATTCAATGGCAAAATAATTTCCCTTCATTTTTGTTGAAAGTATTTGTTTCTGTTGATAGTAAAATCTCCAAGTAGGCAGCATTCTTTGAAAAGAGGGGCTGCATTTAATTTTATCCAGAAGAGGAAAGTTACACTAAGACTCTGTCAACAAGTCACTTTCTGGGAACTCCATATTTAGCTCATGCACTTGGTCATGTTACAGCTCCTTCCAAAGAAAGTGTTCATAAACTTGACACTGAGTATAGAAATGTTCATTTGGGAGCCAAAATTCAGATGTGTTTCATATACTATAATTGCAAAGGCAGCCAATTAAATTAATATATTCCCTAATATTTTCCAGTGGGCTTCCCTGGTGGCTCAGCAGTAAAGAATCCATCTGCCAGTGCAAGAGATGCAGCCTCAACCCCTGGATTGGGAAGATACCTTAGAGAAGGAAATGGCAATGTACCCCAGTATTCTTTCCTGGGAAATCCCATGGACAGAGGAGTCTGGTGGGCTAGAGTCCATGGGGTCACAGAATCAGACACAAGTTAGCAACTGAACAACAAGATCTATTTTCCAACAGGAGGTGAAATGATGAAAGCTCAGTGTTCAGTTAATCAGAAAAAGACAGGGTCCAGGAGCCCATAGCTAAACATTCTGATGGCTCAAGCTTTTCTGAAAAGTTTCTCAGTACTGTTTCTATTTTTCAAAAATGATAAGGTGTAATCCTATAAAATGTCTTTTATAGGACTGAACTGAATCCAGGTAGAAAAAGGATAAACAGTTGGAATGACGCATGTTTGAAAGGGTGAGAGGTAAGAAGAAAAAGTATTGTTTGGTGCTGTAAGCATCATCATTTTATGGGAGACAGGTCCACAGAGACAGGGTATTTATTCTAAGGGCCTTCGCTCTCAATCTTTGCAACATTCTCCTCTGTCCTGTCCCAGCGCACAAACATTTTACAGCAGAAAGGTGAATGTGTCCTTGACCACTGAGGTCTTCTGTCTGAATCATTATCAATCAATCCTTGAAACGGAAAAATAGGAGACTTCCCCTGGGGTCCAGGGTTAAGACTCTGAGCTTCCAATGCAAGGGGTATGGATCTGGTCCTTCATTGGGAAACTAGGATCCCACATACCATGAGCTGTGACCAAACAAACAAACAGAGAGATGGAGAGACAAGGAGAAGGAAAAATAGTGTATTTCATAACAGTAGGAAGGTTTAAAGAGTCCAAGTGCAGATCACCACTCTAGAACCAGGAGCAGATTTCATCTCAACAAAAAACATTTCTAATTAAAGCAAAACTCCAGTGCTGACCTCTCTGTTACTGAGATATCTGAGGCAATAGCAAACATAAACTTGAGGGTCAGCCTCAATTCAGAAGCTGGTTCTGCTATTTTCAGTAAGCTCACATCCCACAGTAGATGGTCCTCCCCTCCCTGTGTGCACAAGCAGCTCCATCTCCTCTCTCCTGCAACCTAGGCTGTCCCTTTGCCTTGTTTTGCCCAAGAGAATGCAGCAGAAGTGATGCTACGTGACTTTCAGGCTTCTCCCTTAGGAGGCTCTGCAGCTTCCATATTTGCACTTTCAGACACCAGCCACTATGTGAAGAAACTGAGGCTAGACTACCGAAGGCTGAAGGACTATGGAGAAAGACAGAGGGGGACCACTCAGGGAGACACCCAAGACCCCCCAGCCAACAGCAAGCACCGGGACCCCAGTCATGTGACTGAGGCCACTTGGATGTTCCAGCTTAGTGATGCTAATATTATTTTTTAAAAACGCTTCCCAGCCAGTCTCAGACATACAGATCCACTAAGGCCTCTAACATCTCAGAGCAGAGAAGTGACTGCCACCCACCCCTCCAGATCTGAACAAATAGTTATTGTCTGCTAAGTTTCAAGGTGGTTTGTTCCATAGAAATAAATGATTCATCTGTAAAGTGTGACCAGTTATATCAGAAGCACTTCCCTCATTACAGGGAGGAAAAGGACATATATGTGATGCCAAGAGCAGGGGAAGTTCCTGCAGGTAGGAAATCTCCATCAAAGGGAACTGCTGTTGTGTTACCATTTTGTCATTTTGCAAGGTAGGCTAAACGTCCCACCAGCAATAGTATGAAGAGTGATTGTTTTTTAAGATGATATTATTTCTCAAACCCTCTGAGGCCCTTTTCTCACCCACATATTCAGTAGGTTCTGAGACTGAGGGGAGCTGGGCCAGTTCCCCAGTCCTTAAACTGTGAATCTGAGCACACTCTCAGAGTGAAGAGCAGCAGATTTCCTGGCGATGCCAAGGCCCCTTCTCCAAAGGTGCCTCCTACACACCCTGCTCTGAGAAACAGCCCTAGATTGTTCTAAAAAGCAGTCTTCCAGGGTGATTCCCTCCTCTGCAACCTTGGAGGAGAAAAAGGCCTCTTCTGGCCTCATGGAGACTAAGACTGTATTCTTTCCAGGGAGGTGTGATTGAGCATCATAGAGACAGACAGGCTGATATTAAAGAGACCCTGGAAGGAAGCAAGATCGCCTAGACAAGCAGCAGCAGTGAGAACAGAACACAAAGACCCCAAGTCACCAAGGAAGATAACAGAGGATTCCTGTGGGAGCCTGGGTCCGCAGTCCTTTTCTGCTCTGCCACCAACTGTGATTCTTTTACAGTCTCTGTGAGGGTGGCTGGGTTTCTATGGGAGGTAACTAGGATTCTAATTTTCTTAATATCTTTATAACAAAATCTAATTTTTTAGAAATTAGCATTTTTTTTTAATCAAAGCAATCTAAATAATAGCACAGTGGTAGGGAGAGGCAGCAAATTAGTCACTCCTATCTCTTTAATTTACAGCTAGCCACTCCGAATAAAGATGTAATCTAAGTAAAAGCAGCATTGCCCTGCAGAGAACTTCCAGACAAACACTCTGAGGTGTCTGAAAGGAGGTGGCTGTCGCCCATCACCTCCCACACTGGAAATTCTGGAGCAGCCACTGAAGACACTGAGAAATGGGAGTATTTCCTGCCATATCAGGAAGCAAGGATGGCCCAGTCATCTGGGATTGCAGCCCTCCGATATGAGCTACTGAACCCTAGGGGCACTCAGGAAGGAGAAAAATATCTTTGGCCTCCCTGAAGGTACAGTGGTAAAGAATCCGCCTGCCAGTGCAGGAGACTCAAGAGACACAGGTTCAATCTTTGGGTTGGAAAGAGCCCCTGGAGGAGGAAATGGCAATCCACTCCGGTATTCTTGCCTGGAGAATTCCAAGGACAGAAGAACCTGCAGTCCATGGAGTCGCAGAGTCGGACATGACTGAAGTGACTGAGCTCATGCACCACCTCCTCACCAGCACTAGATGCTGCTGCTAAGTCGCTTCAGTCCTGTCCGACCACTACTGAACCCTAGGGGCACTCAGGAAGGAGAAAAATATCTTTGGCCTCCCTGAAGGTACAGTGGTAAAGAATCCGCCTGCCAGTGCAGGAGACTCAAGAGACACAGGTTCAATCTTTGGGTTGGAAAGAGCCCCTGGAGGAGGAAATGGCAATCCACTCTGGTATTCTTGCCTGGAAAATTCCATCAGAAGGACCTGGCAGGATACAGTCCATGGGGTCACAAACAACTGGACATGACTGAGCAACTGGGCACACACAGACTGTCAGATTGCAGCCACTCCCGAAGGTGAGCCCCATAGAAGCTCAGGATGTGAAAAATATAGGACACTGATCCCAGTTTTGATGGTGTGATGCATATGAAAGGGATGATTTCAGTGAATCCAGACTTTTGTATCTTCCCAGAAAATCGAAAAATTCTTTAATTTAGGAAATCTGGTGGGCTTTTCTTTTTTTTTAATTTACAGTCATTTTTTGATGTTCAGAGCACCTGGTCTTTGTTGCAAAACTTCTGTATAACCTGGCTCCTCCCCTCACCTCCTCACAAGAGTTCTCTCAGGATCACTTGAGATGTTGCCTCCTGAGATCGTCCTCCTGCCTCCTAGGAATTTTGAATTCCTAAAAAGATAACTCTCAACTTTTAGGTTGTGAATATTTTTTTCAAGTCAACAACACAATGACTTCCTTTTGAATGCTGCCATTTTTTCCCGTGTGCTCCTGATCATGCTAAACTTCTGGTCCAGGGCTGTAAGGTTTATTCCCAGCAACCCATCCCTCTCTCTCTTCCCCCTTTTCACTTGTGAGTGAATTCCTATCGCCAGAGCAAATTCTCCGCTCTCCCACCTCTACAGCTAGTGGTAAAGAACCTGCTGGCCAATGCAGGAGACATAAGAGGTGCAGGTTTGATCCCTAGGTCAGGAAGATTTCCTGGAGGAGGGCATGGCAACCCACTCCAGTATTCTTGCCTGGAGAATTCCAAGGACAGAAGAACCTGCAGTCCATGGAGTCGCAGAGTCGGACATGACTGAAGTGACTGAGCTCATGCACTACCTCCTCACCAGCACTAGATGCTGCTGCTAAGTCGCTTCAGTCCTGTCCGACCTGTGCAACGCGATAGACGGCAGCCCACCGGGCCTGGATTCTCCAGGCAAGAACACTGGAGTGGGTTGCCATTTCCTTCTCCAATGCATGAAAGTGAAAAGTGAAAGTGAAGTCGCTCAGTCATGTCCGACTCTTTGCAACCCCATGGACTGCAGCCCACCAGGCTCCTCTGTCCATGGGATTTTCCAGGCAAGAGTACTGGAGTGGGGTGCCATTGATGAGAGACTCCTAACTACTGTACACTTTTCTCCAGAGGATTTTGTTCATGCTTCCCACCCCGCTGGGCACCGTGCCCCCCCCTCCCCCGCACCATGCTCTTCCACTTATCAAGTCCTTTAAGATTTACTCCAAAAAGCATTCGTCATATCACCGTTCACTTAGTTTTCTGTGGAACTGGAATGCTTTATAAAGAACATGTAGTCAGTCAAGGCAAGTCTGTAGCAGACTTTGCTTAAAAGGATTGAGTTATAAAACTTTTAAGGGACTTCTTTATCATGTAAATTCCACCTTTGTAAAGCAAATCCCATTGTATGGCCCCTGCCAGGAGAATGAGAGCAATATTAATTTACTTGCTCTTTAATTATTCTCCTCTCTCTGCAACGGCCCCTGGGATGATGTAAGGATTCCAGAGCCAAGAAGAATATCTTCCACTAACATTTCAAAGTGCTTTGGCATCCTGGAAAAGCTAGATTTTGACCTTGAGAATGACAGACAAACTGGGAAACCCCCCAAATCAACAAAGATTTATGAGTGAGAAGCAGTGACTCTGGGCAGTGCCCTGTTTCCCTGTCTCATTCTTTTATCTTTCATAAGATTACAGAGTTGTACCAGCTTCTTACAGCCACAGTCTGTAAATTTTTCTATTATTCTCAAATAGGACAAATCAAAACAAAGTAAATGCCAGTATTTTAGTTTGTATAATATTGCCTTTAGGATAAAACAGGAAGTCTGTGACTAAACAAGACAGAGACAGTATTAACGAGAATTTGTTTATTCTTTAAAAATATGTGCATGCTAAGTCACTTCAGTCATGTCTGACCTGTGAGACCCTATGGACTGTAGCCTACCAAGCTCCTCTGTCCAAGGGATTCTCCAGACAAGAAAATATGTACTAAAAAATAAAAGTAAATAATTAAAATATATACTGAGTGCCCATTAAAGCCATGGCATGATTTCTAACAAAGTAGTTTATTAATATGACTAGTAATTTTAGTAACGACAATTATATTTGTTAATAGCAGCTACCAGGTGTACAGAGGCTCTGTTTATTATCTAATTCGCACATAATCCTATTTAGCTAATGAACCAACAGAGACTCTGAGAGGTTGGTAGCTCCCCTTCCTCCCCCCTCCTTCTACCCCAGGGGTAATGCAACCTGGGAAAGCCTGAGTTTGGATTCAAATTGATAGATTTTGACCTTGCCATGCTCCCCTATCAGGTCATATTACAAAAAAGAGAGCAGTGGGATTAAAATATTCTCAGTCCAAAAATATTTTGTATGATTCATTATTAAAACGACAAGCATTTCCCATCTTCGGCTTGCAATTATGCAGCTCATCAAAGTGATCACTCTTGAACTGGGTTTACCTACAATTGCCTTTCTTCACTCCTCAGTTGATGCTTTGGGTTTTTGTTTTTGCTTTTTTCTTCTTTTTTTTCTTTTGCCCAATCCTCTTTAGCTTAAAGCTGTGACATAAAGACCCTTGTGCATTTTGCTTTCTTGCACAGGGTTCTGGTCTACTGACACTTGTTTGAATCTTGTTGATTAGTGTCAAGATTCAAATGGCTAAGCGATTTCTAATTCCTACAGTTACTTCTTATCCCCACACACAATTACTGAGCTAATCTGGAGGAAGGTCCCCTGTAACTTGAGTCTTTATCCTCCCAGGTATTAATTTGCCAAGCACATGGAAAAAATCACCATTCAGTTCAGTTCAGTTGTTCAGTCCTGTCTGACTCTTTGTGACCCCATGCAACCTTCCCTGTCCATCACCAACTCCCAGAGCTTACTCAAACTCATGTCCAAAGAGTCGGTGATGCCATCCAACCATCTCATCCTCTGTCATCCCCTTCTCCTCCCACCTTCAATCTTTCCTAGAATCGAAGTCTTTTCCAGTAAGTCAGTTCTTCACATCAGGTGGCCAAAGTATTGGAGTTTCAGCTTCAGCATCAGTCTTTCCAGTGAATATTCAGGACTGATCTCCTTTAGGATGGACTGGCTGGATCTCCTTGCAGTCCAAGGGACTCTCAAGAGTTTTCTCCAACATCACAGTTCAAAAGCATCAATTCTTCGGCACTCAGCTTTCTTTATAGTTCAACTCTCACATCTATACATGACTACTGGAAAAACCACAGCTTTGACTAGACAGACCTTGGTCAGCAAAGTAATGTCTCTGCCTTTTAATATGCTGTCTAGGTTGGTCATAACTTTTCTTCCAAGGAGCAAGCATCTTTTAATTTCATGGCTGCAATCACCATCTGCAGTGATTTTGGAGCCCCCCAAAATAAAGTTTGACACTGTTTCCACTGTTTGCCCATCTATTTCCCATGAAGTGATGGGACCAGATGCCATGATCTTAGGTTTCTGAACATCAAGTTTTACGCCAGCTTTTTAACTCTCTCACTTTCATCAAGAGGTTCTTTAGCTCTTCACTCTCTGCCATAAGGGTGGTGTTATCTGCATATCTGAGGTTATTGATATTCCTCCCAGCAATCTTGATTCCAGCTTGTGCTTCATCCTACCCAGCATTTCTTATGATATACTCTGCATGTAAGTTAAATAAGCAGGGTGACAATATACAGTTTTGACTACTCCTTTCCTGAAAATCACTGTTGAATTTTTCTTTTCATTGGCTCAACATTACATAAGTAACACGTAAGAAGGTGGTCTTTATGGAGCAAAACATGATCACCCCAAGTTAGAAAGGAGAGGAGAAATAGCACCCCGGATACTTCAGTTACTTGAAGCTGCACATTCTCTTCAAGCCCAGCTGGTGCGCCTGCACCACTGGCCTTTCATTCAGATCCCTCTGGTCTCCTCCACAGCCCTACCCCTCATCCCCAGTCACCACCCTTGCTCCTCTTTAACTTCTCCATGAATAGAGTTTTGACTACTCCTTTCCTGAAAATCACTGTTGAATTTTTCTTTTCATTGGCTCAACATTACATAAGTAACACGTAAGAAGGTGGTCTTTATGGAGCAAAACATGATCACCCCAAGTTAGAAAGGAGAGGAGAAATAGCACCCCGGATACTTCAGTTACTTGAAGCTGCACATTCTCTTCAAGCCCAGCTGGTGCGCCTGCACCACTGGCCTTTCATTCAGATCCCTCTGGTCTCCTCCACAGCCCTACCCCTCATCCCCAGTCACCACCCTTGCTCCTCTTTAACTTCTCCATGAATAGTGCTGGTATCACCACTCACCTTTAAGTACAAGGGAAGGCAAAGTAAATAGCTTTTAAGCATCCAGGAGAAAAGTCATAAAGGAAGGAGGGCAAGATAGAGCTGGGCCAAAGGGTGCCTTTCCACAAACTCCCATCCAGAGAAGATGGATGGGGCTCGGGTGATCATGGGGCCTGGTTTGAGAAGCTAGTTGGAGGACCTGGTCTCTAACCCCTCTTCTGAATCTTTTCATGATGGTCATTGGGAGGGGATCGGGGCGGACGCTGAGTGGGACTCTGCATAAGGCACTACTTGACCTCTGTGAGCTATTAAAGATGGGGGTGGGGGTGAGGAGGGAGTTCAGTTCATGGGAGACGGTATCAGGAGAATCCAAAAATGGGAAGCCAAAGAAACGGCACTAAGGATTCAAGAAGCAGAATAACAGGGCAATCAGAGAGTCCATTCAGAGACCCGGGACCCATGGTCAATGACAGAGAGGAAATAGAAGCTGACGTCCAGGGAATCTCGCAGGCCGCATTTAGAAAAGAAGCCACGTCAGGTCCCCCCAGCCCACCCGCATCCCGCCTCTAGACCGCCTCTCTCGCCTCTCTCCAGGGACTCAGGTCCTACTGGTGCCAGCCGAGTCTCCCTTTAGGCTGGACGAGGACTTCGGCTTCCCGCCCCACCCACAAGAGCGAGACCGACGGCCAGGACACTAGGGACCTGGTCCATCCAGGCTCTGACGCGGCCGCAGAGAGGCGGCGCTCTCCCGGAAGGCTTCCTGGAGGCAAGAGCCGAAAGAGTGAACCTCTCACTCTAAACAGAGCCTAGTATTTTCTTTTGGCCCGCCTTTTTCACTTTCAGACCGATTATTTCCCGGTTCGCCGGGTGTAACCCCTCTTTACTTTTTCATGCCAATTTGGCTCTGACCTCCTCTACTCTAGGGGCTTCCCTGGTAGTTCAGATGATAAAGCTTCTGCCTCCAATGCAGGAGACGCGAGTTCGATCGCTGGGTTGGGAACATCTGACGCGGCCGCAGAGAGGCGGCGCTCTCCCGGAAGGCTTCCTGGAGGCAAGAGCCGAAAGAGTGAACCTCTCACTCTAAACAGAGCCTAGTATTTTCTTTTGGCCCGCCTTTTTCACTTTCAGACCGATTATTTCCCGGTTCGCCGGGTGTAACCCCTCTTTACTTTTTCATGCCAATTTGGCTCTGACCTCCTCTACCCTAGGGGCTTCCCTGGTAGTTCAGATGATAAAGCTTCTGCCTCCAATGCAGGAGACGCGAGTTCGATCGCTGGGTTGGGAACATCCCCTGGAGAAGGAAATGGCAACCCACTCCAGTACTCTTGCTTAGAAAATTCCATGGACGGAAGAGCCTGGTAGGCTAAGTAAATGGGGTCATAAAGAATTGGACACGACTGAGTGACTTCACTTCCTCTACCCTAGAACTATATGTTTCTTAAGAAGTCTTGGGAAATTTCCACATATAAAACCCGCGGCTTAGTTGTTTAGTCACTAAACCCAGTCCGACTCTGCCACCCCATGGACTATATGTAGCCCGCCAGGTTACTATGTCCTTGGGATTCTCCTAGAATACTAGAGTGGGTTGCCGTTTCCTACAACAGGGGATCTTCCCGACCCAGGGACTGAGCCTCTCTCCTGCACTGCAGGTGTACTCTTTACCACTGAGCCACCAGGGAAGATCCGGGCTTAATGGGGGTTATTAATTTGTTTTAGCATTACATTGCTGTAAAGGACCACCCAGTGTTTCTTTCAAAGTGGTGATACCTTTTGAAGAAGCAAAAGGCCAGAAATTTAAAGGGAGAAGCCCAGAGGCATTAACTGAAGTCGGAATAAGGGAATTTTAGGAGCTGAAGAAGACTTAGGAGTTTCTGACTCGACCTTCCGCTCTTCCCCAGGATGGTGCCCTCCAGGGCTTCCTTCAGACCTGTACCTACACCTAAAGGCTAAGGAACCATATCCAACCTTGAGTCTAAAGAGATGAGTCACCAACACCTGAACATAAAGGACCTCTTCATACTGGGCTTTCACTGACTAGCCTCAAGAAATGAATCAGATGTTCCATTACATCCCAAACACTCAAAAAAGTTCAAAAGGAAGCTATTTTACAAGTGAGTGAGTGAAGTTGCTCACTCGTGTCCGACTCTTTGCAACCCCATGGACTGTGGCCTACAAGGCTCCTCCGTCCATGAAAATTTCCAGGCAAGAGTACTGGAGTGGGTTGCTATTTCCTTTTCCAGGGGATCTTCCCAATCCAGGGATCGAATCTGGGTCTCCTGCATTGCAGGCACAAGCTTTACCATCTGAGCACCAGGGAAGTCTATTTT
>SJYC01077633.1:0-31297 GCA_006408675.1 Madoqua kirkii | reverse complement strand
TATGCTATCTAGGTTGGTCATAACTTTTCTTCCAAGGAGTAAGCGTCTTTTAATTTCATGGCTGCAGTCACCATCTGCAGTGATTTTGGAGCCCAAAAAATCTCCCTACTAGGTAATAAAACATTTACTGTTAGACTTTCTAAAACAGAATGGTATTAATGAACGGCCAGGTAGAAAAGTGAAGCAGAAAAAATCTAGACACAGAATGATAAATTGTGTTTTAAAGGGTATGAAGCATCCAAAATTAGTGGCTAGTTGTGTTTTAAAAAATACTAAAGTAAATATCTGGTGGAGAAAAGAACCATCAATGTAATTGAAAGAAAGGGCAAATTGCAGGGTAGGGGGTAGATCAGAGAAATGTTTATGTAAACAAGGGAAATTTTTTCACCCATCAAATTAATAGATAATGTGTATTCAGTCATTCAGTACAAGTTTGTATATATACCATGGGACTTCCAATCAAGAGTCCTAACAGTGCATTTACCCTCTGACTCAGCAATTCTTATTTTTAGTCATTTATCTTAAAGTCGTATGTATGCACTAAGAGTATTTGTCCAGTTGATAGTAGTAAGCAGTCTTACTGAGTATTTATCATTTCATCTACAGATGAAGGAGAAGGCAATGGCAACCCACTCCAGCACTCTTGCCTGGAAAATCCCATGGCCAGAGGAGCCTGGTGGGCTGCAGTCCATGGGGTTGCAAAGAGTCAGACACGACTGAGCGACTTTTACTTTCACTTTTCACTTTCATGCATTGGAGAAGGAAATGGCAACCCACTCCAGTATTCTTGCCTGGAGAATCCCAGGGACAGGGGAGCCTGGTGGGCTGCTGTCTATGGAGTCACAAAGAGTCGGACACGACTGAAGTGACTTAGCAGCAGTAGCAGCAGCTATAGATGAAATTTAGGCAGTCTGCAAATAATGGCTTTGCTTTTCTTTCTCATGTTTCTTGACTGACTCAGACATCAGTATAGTGTGGCATAAAAGTAAGAATAGCATGCCTTTTTGTTATAGTAATACAGTAAAGGGACTAATTCTAAGATTTTTAACATTGTAGTATGTTTCTTATGGGTTGTTGGTAGATATCCTTTACAAAGGGGTAGTTTTAATAATCATAAGTTTTATTGAATGCTTTTTCTGTATCTATTTTTCTCCCTCAATGAGTTCATGTGGTGTAAATTACATAATAAAACCCCTAATACTGTCCTTGCCTTATTTGGGTATCTAGGTGATACCAGCTTCATAAAGTAAGTTTGGTACTTTCCCTTTTAGATGCTCTCTAGTACTTTCTATTGGAGAAGGCGATAGCACCCCACTCCAGTACTCTGTCCTGGAAAATCCCATGGACAGAGGAGCCTGGTGGGCTGCTGTCTGTGGGGTCACACAGAGTCTGACACGACTGAAGTGACTAAGCAGCAGCAGTACTTTGTATAAAATGGAGATCATTTGTTCCTTGAAATTTTTTTTTTTTAGCAGTTGGGCCTGATATTTAGGGATATCTGGCTTCCCTGGTATCTCAGATGGTAAGGAATCTTCGTATAATGCAGGAGACCTGAGTTCCATCCCTGGGTTGGGAAGATCCTCTGGAGAAGGAAATGGCAATCCACTCCAATATCCTTGCCTGGAGAATTCCATGGACAAGGAGCCTGGCTGGCTACAGTCCATGGTGTCACAAGAGTCGGACACAACTAAGCAAGTAACACTTTCAGGGTAGGTTTTTAAGTACTTACTAAATTTCTTTAGTGATCAAAATTCCATTCAGATTTTTTTTTTTCCAAAGTTGGTTTCCTTAAGTTATATTTTGCCAAGAAACTATTCTTTTTGTTGAGTTTTCCATTTCTTGGTTCAGTTTATGGGTAATACTGTTCATTTTATTCTCAAGTTTTTTGTTTTTTTGTGTGTGTGCTGTAATGTACATATAAGTGGGCTTCCCAGGTGCTCAGTGGTAAAGAATCTGCCTGCCTGTGCAGGAGACACAGTGGACCCAGGTTTGACCCCTGGGTTGGGAAGAGCCCCTGGAGGAAATGGCAACCCACTCCAGTATTCTTGCCTGGAAAAATTCCACGGATAGAGGAGTCTGGCAGGCTGCAGTCCATGGGGTCTCCAAGAGTCGGACATGATTCAGTACACATGCTACGTATATATAGTAATATGCAGATATTTTGCTTTTAGTTCACTTTTTACATGTACATATATCTGTGACACCAACACCCAGAAGACGACCCTTGAATGTTTATATTACTCCAGAAAGCTCACTCTTGCCCCTTTCTAAATAGTATTCCCACCAGAGAAAAACATGTCTTAATCACAATAGATTATTTTGCCTGTTTTTGAACTTTATGTAGAAAAGCAGTCATGCTTTATATGTTCCTGCTCACGTCTTTCACTCAGCCTTGTGAATCATCCATGTGGTTAACTGTTCATTTGCGTTGCTAAATAGTGTCTGCCAGTTTCTGTCTACTATATTGCTCATCGTTGAAGACCTGTATCTTTGAGATTCACAGATATGCATTTCCGTCCTGTATAGCTACGAGTGGAAATGCTGGGTTATAGCTCACATGTTGTGTTTGGCTTAGTAGGTATTATTAGTATTTCGGGGTACTTGTACCAGTTTCCCACCAAGCTGTGTATCCGAGTTCCAGTTGCTTTATGTCGTCACTTTCATTTGGTATTGTTGGGGTTTTTCAAGTCATTCAAGTGTGTATATACTGAAATCTTAATTTAGCTTTTAAAAGTTGGGTTGTCTAACTTTCTGATTTATAGTTCTTTGAAATCCTAAGTTATCTGTACTACAAGTATCTTTCATGTTTTGAGACTTGCTTCTTCACTTCTGTGGTAGTTTTCTTGATGAGCAGCATTTGTCAGTTTTAATGAAGTCTGATTTGTCAATCGTATAGTGGTTTTTGTGTGTCTTATTAAATCTTTACGATTTTATAAATCTGTTATTTGGGTCCTAGCTAAGACTAGTCAAGATGAAAGCCTTTGCAGGTGAAGCCTGTATGTCTATGGTTTTAAAAACTGGTTGAGTGATTTGGATGTGTACCCAGAGTAAAGAATCAGTAGTTTAATTGATGAAATCCAAGGTAGTAAGAGTCTCTGCAGTAAATACCCAGCTAAACTTTGCTGCACTGTTTCCTGTTCTTATGTGTATCTGGATGGCAACTGTGTGTGATGACTAGCTGTTACTACTCTGTTCTGTCTTTACATTATAATTTTGCCTTTCCTGTATTCCCAGATGCAATGAATCTTTCAGGTTCTGCTTTATTTCTTCCCTTCAGTTCTTGCTCAAGCTAAAAAAAGTCTCCCTTCCCTAAATTATCTTAGATATAAACTTGTGTGCATTTAGAATATTTTGCATTAATTTATTCTTATTCTGTGTATCTTCTTTTTCCACAAGATGGTCAATTGTTTGAAGGTGAGGATTATGGTTTATCCATCTTCAAAGACTCCATATTGTTTGTTAAAGTGGTGCCTTACTGTCAAAATTCTGTCAAAATGAATAAGCATTTTGACAGAATTAAAGACAAGACGTGCCTTTTCTTTATGTACATGTCTTAACATTTTCTCACTGCTACATTTTTCCAACCAAAGGTTTTTGTCTTTTGTAGAGTAAAATGAAAAAAATGAAGGAAAAATACAAGGACCAAGATGAAGAAGAACGTGAGCTCATCATGAAATTGCTGGGAGTAAGTAACATTTAATAATACTTTCGTTTGTTTTTCAAGGGGCATCCAGACCACTGCCTGTCATATGCTGTGCATTCAGTACTTGGTTAAAGAACTGACAACACTGAAAATACTTTCAGCATTAACTGTTCTTCCCTCTATGAAGTCTGCAGGTTCAAACAAAGAAGAAAAAGGGAAAAAGGGAAAGAAAGGCAAAATGAAGGATGAACCAGTGAAGAAACAGCCCCAGAAACCTAGAGGTGGACCAAGAGTCTCGGACAGCATAAGGAAAGAAACTCCATCCCTTGAAGTTACCACTCATGAGTTACAAGACTTGGCTGTAGATGAAACACATGACGACAAGGTAAGGCTACCACACACATGGGCTTTTGCTTCTTAATTAGGGTGACCAGCATCTCAAGGTTCCCAGGACAGAGGATTTACAGTGCTAAAATAAAACCAGGGTGAGTGGTAACCCTATTCTTAATGGGAAGTTTCCTTAGAAATATAGCCTAAAAGACCTAAATTTTAATTGCTGTATATAAAATTGGCAGTGTCGGTTAGCTCCTAAAAAGTTTATCATAAGCCATTAGAAAATTTTGTGGAGAAACTAGATTCTGGTAGAAATTTAGTTAAAACAGATAACTAGGATTATGTTGACCATGAATGAGTAATGAATTGCACTTTTCTAATTTTTTCTATAAGAATATATACTGTATTACATGATGTCAAGTGTGACTACACAGTGTGAAATGTTAAAATTTTTCCAGTTAAGATAGTTGCCTAGTTGTTCTATCAGCTAAGTACGAAAATCTGGCCTTAATGTATATCTTCTTGCATGAATATATACATCTTTTTGAAATTCTGAACAAAGGATTTATTGTTTTATAAATTGGTAAAAAAATTTTGTTTCACCTTTATATTTTTATTCATGGCAGTTAAACTTTGGTTGTATTGTGTGCTCCATTCAGTGCAGATAGTGCTTACAGGGATCCTAAATGTATTACTGTTTTCTTGGTTCCCTGAACAGTGTTGTTTAGTAATATTAAAACTCACTTTGTCTTCAGATTTTTACTTACTCTGTAAACCTTACACTCAAATATTCATAACTGTTAAAATATTCATAATCATCAGTGGGCTTCCCTGGCAGCTGAGATGGTAAAGAATCTGCCTGCAGTGCAAGGAGACCTAGGTTCAATCCCTGTGTGGGAAAGATCCCCTGGAGAAGGAATGGCAAGCCCTCTCCAGTATTCTTATCTGGAGAATCCCATGGACAGAGGAGCCTAGTGAGGTGTACAGTCCATGGGGTCGCAAAGGGTCAGACCCAACTAAGTGACTAACACTTTCATTAGTATATATTCTGTGGAAGTCTTTTTTTAAACTTTAGGGCACATCCTTTTTCTCTTTGAATGGCATTGCTTTCTTATATATTAGACACATGTATTAACTTAGTCTATCTTATATTTATCAGTTTTTCTCTTCATAGATTTCAGTGGTATAGAGTTTCAATTTAAGTTACAACTGACTTCTAAATTTTTATATATTTGAAACAGGAAGAACAAGATCTAGACCAGCAGGGAAATGAGGTATGATTTTGTGTTGGGGTTCATACTACAACACTGACTACAATCCAGGTCCCACCATATCTGGCATACAACTTCCAGCTAAAACTTTAAAAGGCTTAAAAAAAAAAAAAAAAAAAAGACTACAAGCTCTGGAGTAACACATTCTTGGGTTTGAATCCTAACTCTATTACATGTAACTACAACCTTGGAAACATTTTTCTTTGTGCTTCAGTTTCCTCAAAAAACGGATATAATTGCCTTTACTGGGAGAATTGTGTGAGAACTAAGGTAGTATACATAAAGCACTTAGAAAAGTTCATGGCATATAGTAAGCACTGACTGTACCAAGTGTTTTGTCCTAAATCTAAATTTACTCACGTTGTTAGGTAAGTACAGGCAAGGTTCTAGGCAGCCTACAAAATGGGAACTTTAAGCCCTAGAATTTCTCCTTAAGAACAGGCATGAGAGATGACTGTCCTAATCCAGTTTCCCGACTTTAACATCTTTAACATTTGGGGATGGATACTTATTTTTTGTGGGGAGTTGTCCTATCTCTGGCATCTACCCAATAATAGATGTCAATAATACTGTTTCCGACCCAATGCTGATTGAGTTAAATGCCTCCCATTTTCTTCCTTTTTCTTAAATATATCTAAGTGTCATTTTGAAAATCGTCATTAAGCTCTGCTTTATATATAGCCCCAAAGGGTGAAAAATAATATATCTATCAGAAAATGATAAAATATACAACCAAAAATGCCTCCCATTTTCTTCCTTTCTCTTAAATATATCTAAGTGTCATTTTGAAAATCATCATTAAGCTCTGCTTTATATATAGCCCCAAAGGGTGAAAGATTATATATCTATCAGAAAATGATAAAATATATTGTTTTATTAGAATTTTCCTAGTTTAGGGCTGGTATAAATAGCTTTTGTAATTGTTTTTGTTTTCCCTTTTTAGGAAAATCTGTTTGACTCTTTGACAGGGCAGCCACATTCTGAAGATGTACTACTGTTTGCCATTCCAATATGTGCCCCATATACCACCATGACAAACTATAAGTAAGTCATTATGAGTTGACTCAAACAGCTGCCACAACACTGACTTATGAATCATTTTGTAATCTGTTTAGTAACACATGCAATTCCTTTTTAAAGATACAAAGTGAAACTTACTCCTGGAGTTCAGAAAAAGGGAAAAGGTATTTAAAATCTTTTTGTGAATTATGATTTTAAACATTTCTTGACTGAACAGAAGTAGATTCTTCTATTTTCTGCTTACAGCTGCGAAAACAGCCTTGAATAGTTTCATGCATTCCAAAGAAGCAACAGCAAGAGAAAAAGACTTATTCCGCAGTGTAAAGGTAAAGTATTCCTGTAGAAACCTCTAGAGAGCAGTTGTAATTTTTTTATTTTTGGTTCTGCATTGTTAGCAGATGGAAGCTGCAGCTATCATTTTGGTAGAAATTGCTGTCTTACTAGGAGCAATATAAAACAAGTAAAATAATTTCAGATGAAAATTTTAGAAATGCCATTCTTTTGGCAGCAGAGGACATATAAAGATCATAAAAATGTGACTGTGAAAATATTCAGCCTTTTTTTTTTTTTCCTTTTAGGACACGGATTTATCAAGAAACATTCCTGGCAAAGTGAAAGTGTCTGCACCCAATCTTCTGAATGTAAAAAGAAAATAGCTGAAATGAAATTCTAAAATATTTGAGAAGAGTCAGTTTTATAGTCTTTTGGAAGTTCAGAGATGAACACATCATGTGACAAGACTTCCGCATTTAAAAGTGAACTAACATTGCCTTCCTGTATTCGCCAAAACGACTTGGTTTTTTTCCAATTTTATAGAGAGGAAACACTATGATAGGATTTCCTAAAAATGTTTGTGGACAACAAATGCTAATTGTGAACAACTGCAATTATTCTACATTTTCTTGAAATTCAGAAAGTTAATAGTATTCATTTCATGTTGTAAAGAAATGAAATAGTGAAGTGGCTCAACTGGTTAACTATTGACTTGGTAGTCTACTGTACATAACATCTAATACATCTATTACAGGCCAATCACAAGTTTTGTTTTTCCTGGTGGGGGTTGGGTGGTTATACATTTAAGTCTTGAGGAAGTAGACTTCTGCCTTTACTCATATTAGACCAGATTTTAAATACAAATCATTCCCATGACTTGGATTAAGATAACACCTAGAAGAAACTGGTGTTGATAACTTCCACACACTTATATGATACCTTTACTTTTCATCTTCTTTCTTGTAATCTCATTCAGCTCTGTGGCTTTTTATTTTCCACCTCTAGTAATTATCAGTAGCATGTTACAGAGTATCTTAACCTGTAATGTTATAAGTGCACTTTCAGGTTTACCACTAAAGACTCCTGACCCAGCTTTTTTCTTCTGTCTCCTAACAATGGAGAATAAACTCATACATTATTTCCATTCTTTATGAGCTGTAAAAGCTAACTTTGAAACAACTGAACAGGCTGCCTAGAGTCAACATGAGCAACTCCACTTGCCCCGGCCCTTAAACCAAAGCATTGGGGTCGAGGACTGGACGGCCGTTGGTCCTTCCAAGGTTTCTTTAACCAGCTTAGTCCTATCAACAACCACTTTAGCCTAATGTTTTAAATTCAGCATAACAGACTACTCAAACAGCTAAAATATTAATGTCTTTAAAAAGTAACTTCACCATTTTGATACTGGTAGGAATAATTAATACAATGTTTCTATAGATATAGACCTTGATGTTACCAAATAGGAAAATAATCGTTCCTTTGGGTAAAAAGCCCAAGTATTAACTTCTGCTGTTAAATACATTTATTGTAAACTTTAGACACAAAAATAGGTTCTCTAGGCCATTCACATGCACATTAAAACTAAAAAGCTGCAAACTATAACAGTGTATGTAATTATACAAATGATTTCACTCTGATGTTTACAGAATTGCTGTCCATGCAAGTGATCAGAGGCATCATCTAAGAAGCCTTAAGATCCAGAAGTGTTGTTACTACCAAACCTCTATTAACACTGTGAAGTAAGTGTTTTGGAAGGCAGTTCCATGAGTTGGCTAACATTTCTTTAAAGCAGATGACAGCTTCTAAACTTAGCCTGAAAGTGAACAAAGAAAAAATAATTTCACTTTACTGTTTAGAAGTATATTCACTTGAAAAACTACCAATAAAGAAAAAGCACTTTAAAGATTTTCATAGGAACTGGATAGTTTTATCAACAAAAGTTTACTATTGCCCTAAAATTATCCATAAACCTATTTTTTCAAAAACACTAAAGTGTTTAAGAAACAATTTTAAATAAGTACCAAGTAAAAAAGTTACTTACCTTACAAGAGATTTTGGTTGAACTGAAAATATAAGTATTTCATTACTGTGTGCCTGAAAAATAGACAAGGATACATTAACAGTACTTCACAAAGTTTCAGCAATAATATGAAGTGTCCTTTAATAAAGGGTGGTGTACTTACAGCTCTGTGATGGACAAGAAGGTTATTGGCACACCCTCCAAACACAATTACTTCTCCTTCATCACTGGCACAAGCTGTATGCCATAATCTACATTTAAAACAAGAACTTGTTTGAAGTCACCCCAAACACCAAATTGATAATTTATACTAGAGAATAGAGATGGTGAAATAAAGACTAAAGGTCTTTAGCGCAGACCAAAACATAAAGTTGAGACACAGTTATCTCAAGGAAAAGTACAAAACACTAGAAAAATAAATGTCTTTTATCTGGACCTAATTTATGCAATGAGGAGTCTGAACTGAACAATCTGTTCTCTAGGTTTTTATGAGCAATAAAAGTCTTTGGGAGATGAGTGGTATAACCGCTCTCCTTTTCATAGGCAGGGTCAGTTGTCCTTACACAAAACATCTGAGGAATGTTTTACTCTGCGTGAGTAAACAAAGCATCTTCAGGCCTGACTCTCTGGAAAGAGTATTTGTGCCAAAAGGCATCTGAGTGGCATGATTGTACTACTTAGGTTAGAGGCGTGAATAAAAATGCAAGCTGCTGCTGCTGCTGCTGCTGCTGCTAGTGGCTTCAGTTGTGTCTGACTCTGTGTGACCTCACAGACAGCAGCCCAACAGGCTCCCCTGTCCCTGGGATTCTCCAGGCAAGACCACTGCAGTGGGTTGCCATTTCCTTCAATGCATGAAAGTGAAAAGTGAAAGTGAAGTTGCTCAGTGTGTCCGACTCTTAGCGACCCCATGGACTGCAGCCCCCCAGGTTCCTCTGTCCATGGGATTTTCCAGGCAAGAGTACTGGAGTGGGTTGCCACTGCCTTCTCCAAAATACAAGCTAACATTATACAAATGTGCTTTGAGTAACAACAGTTCTGACTACATCATTTCCTTTTAGCAGTCTCTGTAACAATTCTGAGATAAGAAAAGCAGCAATGTTCTAACAGGCTTTTTGGATGATTCAACTTCCTAATATTTGTTATACAGCATAACTGTAAACTTGATTGAAAGTTCTTGATTCCCTCACCCTCAAAAATTCTGTAGGGTTTTGAATTCTCGAAGAGAACTAGAATCTGCTTTTTCAAATAACAAATCTAGAAGTGGTTCTTCTCTGGTAGAGAGCTTCAGTATAAATGTTAACGATGTCAGTATTCTAATGAAGCAAAAAGCAAAATCCAGCCCTGTTTTTCATGCACAGATGATGAAAAAGAAAGCACTAACACTAAGAACATTAGTTGTCTTTCAAATTAAACCTTAGTGAATGCTAGGGTTTTTATGAGGAAGTGAGTGCAGCCAACTGAATTTTCTCATTCATTACCAGTCTTGTACATCTCCAAGGACCTCACTCAACATAAGAACTGCCTTTTAAATAGTTCATACCTTGGTTTTTCAGTATGGGGATGATTAAACTGTATCCATTCATTTTTACTGATGCAGTATGTCCAGGCATCACCTGATTAAAGCAAAGAAAAAAGCATGAAGTATGTTATTCTGTCAGTGTGACATTGGTATTTAAAGAGTGCAGCTTTAGCCAGATTTTGAGTAGATACAGAAAGTATATTTCCTTTTTTCCCCTGCAGTTAGGCATGTAAGCCCTTTTCATGTTACGGCCATTTAGCAGGGCAAAGAGTTCTAGGTAATTTTTTCTCTCTCTCTTTTTTTTTTTACTGGACAGATAGATGTGTCATGTGAAAACAATTATATGTATATTATAGGATCAAAATTAATACCAAACCTTCTAACCATCCCTATAGCCCTCTGATACGCCTAAAATACTGATTTTTTCCAGCTGTTTATATATGACTTAATGACATATAGTAACTTTTTAAAAGTACTTACTTAGTGGCTGTTTATCAGTGGTAAATCCTCCAAAGAGAAAGAGATGATCCGAAGAAACTGGTGTTAGTGAGTGCCAAGATCGACCAACTGGGCATATGCCTTGTGGAATTCTGAAAATGATAGCTAAGTTACAATATCTGCATTTAAAAGCCACTACTGTATTTAAAGCAGAGAAATACTAAAGTTTTCTTTAAAATTTTATATGGAATTTTGAAGAGACTTTAAAAAAGGCTTCTGATATTAACAACTACATGCTTTTCAATGAACTATTTCCTTGGAAGGAAGGTCAACTTTTGATCTTTTCAACACTGAGCGCATGTTATGTGCTAGACATACAGCTATGGGAACTGAAAATTTAAAGGTTCCTTAAGGATTTAGTGATCACGTTTACTTAAAATTCACTGTTACAGAAAAGGAAAGCAGGTACATTATGTACTAATAATAGAGAGTAAGGGGGAAATCCATTGGAATTCTTTTCGAAAAACTTTCCTAAATAATTATCTAAAGGATACCTACAGTTCATTCCACTCCCATGTATCCAGATTAAGATAGTGAAGGTCATTCATTCTAGCATCCTAAGAAAGGATAAAATAACTAGTTATCATTCTGAGTAACTGAAAAGCACACCTTTGAAACCATTTTATACACTCACTCGGTATCTGCCTCCAAACACAAAGCCTTTGTTTCCAACAGTTGCACAGGCATGGGCAGCACGAGGTGAAGGTGGTTTACCCTAGTTAAGTCATAGAAACAATCTGATGAATAAGTGAACGTTTCATAAATAACAGAAAGAAGTCTTTTCTGGAGGTGGGATAGAATGTGCAGAACACTTGAGCTCTTAAGCTGAAGTGCAAACAACAGCAATACTGAAGGCTGACTTCCAAAACTGGGAGCTTTTGAGAAACATTACTGAATGGGCTAGTTAATAGAATGCTTACTTGCTTTTCTTTTAAAATAAAAGCTAGCACATTATATGACACTGTGAGAGGAAAGACATCTAACATTTGAGTAACTTAAATCCCAGTCCAGCACTAGGTCATTTATTTAATTACAAACTATACCACTTTTAACAGCTATTAGTTGATAGATACTGGGCTAGTCTATACATTCATTAACGTTTTAGTTTTAGACTCCTTGGAGAATAATGACTGTCAATTTTACACCACTTGCTTTAATAATTAAATTCATCATTCTTCAGTAACTCACAGTAGTTATAGGCTGGCTCCAGATAAACGTTTCAGTGTCTAAAATATGTACAGATCATTCCATCCTCTTGGATGACTTGAATTCTACAGAAAATATGAATCTGAGTTAGTTTTTACAAATAATGTTTGTAAACAACCTTTGGTTTATTAACAGGGCAAAATGAACAAAGCTAATAGCAAATGAAGTATATTATTTCAACAGACTCAGTAGGCCACATATACAAATTCGAAACTTCATTTACCCAGAAAGATGTTTCATCAAATTCAAATGTTCCCAATACTTTGTCTTCGGGTAAATATCCATACCCTCCAAAAAATATTAACCTGTTTGATAAAAAACCAAGACATTAAAAATTCAAACATCCACAGGATACAATAGATTTTTTTTTGTTTTGTAATATTCCATGAGCTGAGAAGGCACACTTGAGTATATAAAAATACTTATTCAAATAACAATGGCTAATATGGCTAACAATGATGTCTTAGGTGCTTTGCCGTTAATTTACTTAATCTTCATGGGCCTTGAGAGGCATGTTACATGATTACAATGGCTATTAGCAAAGGATACGTGAATGGCAAAGTACTTTCCACATAAAAACCCAAACCTATAGTGCTGGTCACTCACTTGTTCTTATATACCCAGACACCGAGTTTGTCCTTTGATGATGGAGGAACTCCTTGGCAGTCAATTCTTTCCCAGTGTAATACTCGGTCCGTAGACCTTGAATCCAGCATGTAGAACTGCCAGAAGCAATGTCACATTTTGTTACATGAAGGAAATTCAACCTTGGCAGTTAATGCTATTGCATTTATGCTAATGTCATCTAATTCAGTACTACTAAAAGTGTAATTACAAACCGGCTGCCAGTCTGCAAAATGCTCCCTAGTCTGAGTCTAGGGAAGAAATTTCTGCCAGAATGTAAATTGCCTAAGTCCTTGTGCACCTTGTTTGTGCTCAGCCTGTTTTTTCCCCATACCACTTTTCAGCTGAAGGGCTAGAAAGTGTGTTAATTTACTATATTCTTTGCCTGAGATAGGCACTTTAAATTGTACTGATCTAATTTATGTATTGTGGGATGGTATTACCAAAAAAAAAACCTTAGCAACTCATCTTCAAATTCAATCTAACAAACATATCTTAAGTGCCCACTTAACTCTAGGAGCTAAGGATAAATCTTAAAAGATTAAATACTCATTTATTTGTCTTTCAGAGGGTTCACATCCAAGTATTTACATTTAAATAGTCAATAAGTTAACTTTTTTCTTTTTCTCAACTGTACTGATTTAACTATTAACCATTTCGCCGACCATTCCCCTTTACTAAAGCCACTACTAGTCTTTTCCCCAAGTTTCCTAATGTTGTGTCAAAGTTAGTTTTCTCCCCCTTGACCCTGAAAAATACATGGCTCAACAACAGCCTACAGCAGTGCCTTTTAGGCACAAATGCCTTTCTTCCAACAAAATCTTAAGCAAATGCCTAAATATTAAAATAAGAACCTGAAGAAATGGCTTCTCTGTTTACAACATACCCAACAGAAATCTGGGCTCACTGTGACAAGGGGCAAAACTTGTGGCCTTCCTATGAAGAAATAGCAAACACAGGCTCCCCTGCACCTCCACATGCTGCTGGGCAGGACCAGTGTGACAGGGCTCAACACGGAAAGAAAAGCTGCAGCATTTGTGGGAAGTTCACCACTCTGAGCACGTCAGGTCCATGCATGGGTGAGCCATGAGTGGTGTTATAAAGGCTTTTCTTTGGATGGCAAAGAAAAGAAAAATAGATTCCAACCATATGCCATCTGGAAAAGGCAAAACTATGGAGACAGTAAAAAGACTGATAGCAGGAGTTTAGGGGGAGAGAGGAGATGTATACACAAGTACATAAGTTTTTATGAGCAGTGAAATACTTTGTGTGACATTATAATAATGGATATGTCACTATACTTTTGTCCAAACCCAAAGAGCATGCAACATTATTCACTTAATTAAAGTGAACTGTGATTTACCTTAGGGTGAACTGTGAATAAGTAAATAAGTGGAGCCAAGTTATGACCAACCTAGACAGCATATTGAAAAGCAGAGACGTTACTTTGCCAACAAAGGTCTGTCTAGTCAAGGCTATGGTTTTTCCAGTGGCTGTGTATGGATATGAGAGTTGGACTTGCACCTCCACATGCTGCTGGGCAGGACCAGTGTGACAGGGCTCAACACGGAAAGAAAAGCTGCAGCATTTGTGGGAAGTTCACCACTCTGAGCACGTCAGGTCCATGCATGGGTGAGCCATGAGTGGTGTTATAAAGGCTTTTCTTTGGATGGCAAAGAAAAGAAAAATAGATTCCAACCATATGCCATCTGGAAAAGGCAAAACTATGGAGACAGTAAAAAGACTGATAGCAGGAGTTTAGGGGGAGAGAGGAGATGTATACACAAGTACATAAGTTTTTATGAGCAGTGAAATACTTTGTGTGACATTATAATAATGGATATGTCACTATACTTTTGTCCAAACCCAAAGAGCATGCAACATTATTCACTTAATTAAAGTGAACTGTGATTTACCTTAGGGTGAACTGTGAATAAGTAAATAAGTGGAGCCAAGTTATGACCAACCTAGACAGCATATTGAAAAGCAGAGACGTTACTTTGCCAACAAAGGTCTGTCTAGTCAAGGCTATGGTTTTTCCAGTGGCTGTGTATGGATATGAGAGTTGGACTGTGAAGAAAGCTGAGCACCAAAAAACTGATGCTTTTGAACTGTGGTGTTGGAGAAGACTCTTGAGAGTCCCTTGGACTGCAAGGAGATCCAACCAGTCCATTCAGAAGGAGATTAGCCCTGTTGTTCTTTGAAAGGAATGATGCTAAAGCTTAAACTCCAGTACTTTGGCCACCTCATGCGAAGAGCTAACCCATTGGAAAAGACTGATGCTGGGAGGGATTTGGGGCAGGAGAAGGGGACAACAGAGGATGAGATGGCTGGATGGCATCACCAACTCGATGGACGTGAGTTTGAGTGAACTCTGGGAGTTGGTGATGGACAGTGAGGCCTGGCATGCTGCGATTCATGGGGTCACAAAGAGTTGGACACGACTGAGTTGACTGAACTGACTGACTGACAATTGTTAAAAGGAAGGAGGGAAAAGGGTGGTGTGGAGCCTGCCTAACCCCATATACTTCTTTCACAGGTGTCCCAAAGCATCACCTCAAAAATCCCTAGAGTTCCTAGGAGCACAGTTGAAATCTGAAACCAGTTCAGCCCACATGCTCAGTCTACACCAAATCACTTGGCATTTCCATAAACCAGACATACCTATGTGTAACTCTGCATCTTGGTACCTATATATCTTGCATAATACTCCTTCCAACTGTACTATGTGATTCCACTCAAGCATCACCTCTTGGGTTAACACTTTTTTGTTTTCTATTCCTCTGTCCTACTAAACACAATGGTATGGAAGTCAAGAAACACCTGGAGTAACAGGCAAATTAGGCCTTGGAGTACAGAATAAAGCAAGGCAAAGGCTAACCGACTTTTGCCAAGAGAACGCACCGCTAAGTCGCTTCCAGTCATGTCTGACACTGTGTGACTCCATAGCCGGCAGCCCACCAGGCTCCCCGTCCCTGGGATTCTCTAGGCAGAACACTGGAGTAGGTTGCCATTTCCTTCTCAAATACGTGAAAGTGAAGTCGCTCAGTCGTGTCCGACGCTTATCGACCCCATGGACTGCAGCCCACCAGGCCCTCCGTCCATGAGATTTTCCAGGCAAGAGTACTGGAGTGGGGTGCCATCACTGGTAATAGCAAATACCCTCTTCCAACAATACAACAGATGACTACACATAGACATCACCAGATGGTCAACACCGAAATCAGACTGAATATATTCTTTGCAACCAAAGATGGAGAAGCTCCGCACAGTCAGCAAAAACAAGACTGTGGCTCAGATCATGAACTCCTTATTGCCAAATTCAGACTTAAATCGAAGAAAGTAGGGAAAACCACAAGACCGTTCAGGTATGACTGAAATCAAATCCTTTACGATTATACAGTGGAAGTGACAAATAGATTCAAGGGATTAGATCTGATAGAGTGCCTGAAGAACTATGGACCGAGGTTCATGACACTGTACAGGAGTCAGTGATCAAGACAATCCCCAAGAAAAAGAAATGCAAAAAGGCAAACTGATTGTCTAAGGAGGCCTTACAAATAGCTGTTTAAAGAAGAGAAGCTCCCTTGGACTGCAAGGAGATCCAACCAGCCCATTCTAAAGGAGATCAGCCCTGTGATTTCTTTGGAAGGAATGATGCTAAAGCTGAAACTCCAGTAGTTTGGCCACCTCATGCGAAGAGTTGACTCATTGGAAAAGACTCTGATGCTGGGAGGAATTGGGGGCAGGAGGAGAAGAGGACGACAGAGAATGAGATGGCTGGACGGCATCACCAACTCGATCGGCTTGAGTTTGGGTGAACTCCAGGAGCTGGTGATGGACAGAGAGGCCTGGCATGCTGCAATTCATGGGGCTGCAAAGAGTCAGGCACAACTGAGCAACTGAACTGAACTGAACTGAAGTTTTATATTGAAATATTTGATTTATGATTAAATTTTAAGATGAAAGTATGAGATCTCTGGATATATATGTGTGAGATATTATCATAAATGGGATAAAAACTTTTGGGTGAACATTTTGAAATAATTATGTTTCAGGGATGCCTACTTTAAAGTAGTTTTTACAGACTTTTGGTAATTTGAAACTTAATGGTTTTGCTAAATTAAGTTAAATGATGAAATTTAATTTAAAAGTTTAAATCATTTTTAAGATAATATACTGGAACTTTGATTGCCAGACAAGTCTAGGTTTACCTGATTTCATCTTCTTATGAAAAAAGAAAAAAACTAAAGATGTTTGAGTTTTTTAAACACACATATTGCACCACATTAAAGAGAAATTGTGCTATGAGAAAAATGTATGTTTTAGTGGTTATGGAAAATGTTCTTAAGTTTGCCAATCAGAACATGCTGATATAACAGTTTAATTACTTGTTTCTTGGTTCCATTAAGGTCTTTTAAAGGTTAAAAATTGTAATATGCAATTAAAGCTACTACAAATGATAAAAGATGCATTTCAGTGTATAAACCAAGTAGGATGTGTGTTGTTGGCAGGAGAAGATATGAAGAATGGAAATATTGTTGTTGATGGATAAAAGGAGAAAATTTTTTTGTTTCTGGATGGGAAAAATATGGGACAAATTAATATAGATAGAGAAAATGATGACAGTTTGTGAAAAAGGAACTTTGAGAAAAGAATTCTGTGTGTTGTCAAACTGAATAAAGTTGGATTGAATTTAATTAGATAAATGAATTTTTTTATTAATAGTAAGCGGTACAAGACTGGGATTTAGTTTGCTCTCTCTGTGTTAAGAGAACATTTTCCTTGTATATTGAGCTGCTTTTGATAACAGATATGTTTCTTTCTCTACCTAACTTTGAGTTTTCCAGAAGGTTCCCTGAGGCACCACAGAGGGAAATATTGATAAGAACTCTAAAGAATTCTAATGAAAAGCTATTATTTTACTTGTAGCCATATTTTTTACCCTAGCGTTCAACAATGGCAAAAACTGTTTAGTGAAGTTACCACAGAGTTTAAGTCCTTACGCTGTACACCATTGCAGGCTCTAAGTCTGTTGCACATGTATAATGTGTGCATGTCAGCTGAACATAACTGATAAAATGTATAGCTTGTAAAGAGTTTCCCTGCAGCAGAAGGCATACAGCAGTATCCCTGTCAGGGTTCTTCCTGGCAGAAGTACCTCTCTGTACCTGAGATGGAGAAGAAAGACTGTTTGCAAAGCGAATAAATAGGAGGGAAGCAGTAGTGGAAATCAGGTAATTTTTAAGAAATATAATTTACAAAACTGACCATAACTAAAAATTTTAAGAAAAATTCAGTTAGAAGAAATACAAAACACTATCAAAGACCTACTCACTATCACCCCCTCTTCATCCCCTGCCATACACACACAAACACACATACACACACAAACACACATACACACACACAAAACATTTATAAAAGTACCTTGTTCAGATTGTTTCATAGAGGAAACCAAATTTTCAAAGGCAAATAATTCCAGTGCTACTTAAACTACTATATAAACAAAAAGCAATATAAATAAAACATTGCAGTAATATCTAATTCTGATGAAGATACATTTAAAAATAAAAAATACATACTGGCTAATTAAAGTAGCACACAGAATCTTGAATTATATTAAATAAGTGAGTGAGACTTATTCTACGAATAAAATACATATAGTAAGCCTTATATGTTTAATTTATATATATATATATATAACCCATTATATACCCATATATACCCATTTAAATGCAGAGTTCTAAAGAATAGCAAGGAGAGATAAGAAAGCCTGCCTCAGCGATCATTGCAAAGAAATAGAGGAAAACAATAGAATGGGAAAGACTAGAGATCTCTTCAAGAAAATTAGAGGTACAAAGGGAACATTTCATGCAAAGTTGGGCACCATAAAGGACAGAAATGGCATGGACCTAACAGAAGCAGAAGATATTAAGGAGAGGTGGCAAGAATACACAGAAGAACTGTACAAAAACGATCTTCATGACCCAGAAAACCACAATGGTGTGATCACTCACCTAGAGCCAGACATTCTGGAATGCAAAGTCCAGTGGGCCTTAGGAAGCATCATATGAACAAAGCTAGTGGACGTGATGGAATTCCAGTTGAGCTACTTCAAATCCTAAAAGATGATTCTGTAAGAGTGCTGCACTCAATATGCCAAAAAATTTGGAAAACTCAGCGGTGGCCACAGGACTGGAAATATCAGTTTTCATTCCAGTCCCAAAGAAAGCCAGTGCCAAAGAATGTTCAAACTACTGCACAATTGCACTCATCTCACATACTATCAAGTTCAGTTCAATTCAGTCACTCAGGTGTGTCCGATTCTGCTACCCCATGAATTGCAGCACGTCAGGCCTCCCTGTCCATCACCAACTCCTGGAGTTCACTCAGACTCACATCCATCAAGTCAGTGATGCCATCCAACCATCTCATCTTCTGTTATTCCCTTCTCCTCCCACCCTCAATCCCTCCCAGCATCAAAGTCTTTTCCACTGAGTCAATTCTTCTCATGAGGTGGCCAAAGTACTGGAGTTTCAGCTTTAGCATCATTCCTTACAAAGAAATCCCAAGGCTGATCTCCTTCAGAATGGACTGGCTGGATCTCCTTGCAGTCCAAGGGACTCTCAAGAGTCTTCTCCAATACCACAGTTCAAAAGCATCAATTCTTCAGTGCTCAGCTTTCTTCACAGTTCAACTCTCACATTCATACATGACCACTGGAAAATCACACTAGCAAAGTAATGCTCAAAATTCTCCAAGCCAGGCTTCAACAGTATGTGAACCATGAACTTCCAGATGTCTAAGCTGGATTTAGAAAAGGCAGAGGAACCAGAGATCAAATTGCCAACATCCAGTGGATCATCAAAAAGGCAAGAGAATTCCAGAAAAACATCTACTTCTACTTTATTAACTATGCCAAAGCCTTTGACTGTGTGGATCACAACAAACTGTGGAAAATTTTGAAAGAGATGGGAATACCAGATCTGTGAAAGTGCTGCACTCAATATGCCAGCAAATTTGGAAAACGCAGCAGTAGCCACAGGACTGGAAAAGGTCAGTTTTCATTCCAATCCCAAAGAAAGGCAATGCCAGAGAATGCTCAAACTGCTGCACACTTGCACTCATCTCACATGCTAGAAAAGTAATGCTCAAAATTCTCCAAGCCAGGCTTCAACAGTATGTGAACCGTGAACTTCCAGATGTTCAAGCTGGATTTAGAAAAGGCAGAGGAACCAGAGATCAAACTGTCAACATCTGCTAGATCATTGAAAAAGCAACAGAGTTCCAGAAAAACATCTACTTTTGCATTATTGACTATGCCAACACCTTTGTGGGGATCACAACAAACTGTGAAAAATTATGAAAGAGATGGGAATACCAGACCACCTGACCTGCCTCTTGAGAAATTTGTGTGCAGGTCAGGAAGCAACAGTTAGAACTGGACATGGAACAACAGACTGGTTCCACATCAGGAAAGGAGTGCCTCAAGCCTGTATATGCCACCTTGCTTATTTAACTTATATGCAGAGTACATCATGAGAAACGCTGGGCTGGATGACGCACAAGCTAGAATGAAGATTGCCAGGAGAAATATCAATAACATCAGATATGCAGATGACACCACCCTTATGGCAGAGAGTGAAGTAGAACTAAAGAGCCTCTTGATGAAAGTGAAAGGAGAGTGAAAAAGTTGGCTTAAAACTCAACATTGAGAAAACGAAGATCATGGCATCTGGTCCCATCATTTCATGGGAAATAGATGGGGAAACAGTGGAAACAGTGACGGACTTTATCCTTTTGGGCTCCAAAATCACTGCAGATGGTGATTGCAGCCATGAGATTAAGACGTTTACTCCTTGGAAAGTTATAACCAACCTAGACAGCATATTAAAAAGCAGAGACATGACTTTGCAAACAAAGGTCCATCTAGTCAAAGCTAGTAGTATGGTTTTTCCAGTGGTCATGTATGGTTGTGAGAGTTGGACTATAAAGAAAGCTGAGCTCCAAAGACTTGATGGTTTTGAACTGTGGTGTTGGAGAAGACTCTTGAGAGTCCCTTGGACTGCAAGGAGATCCAACCAGTCCATCCTAAAGGAGACCAATCCTGAATATTCATTGGAAGGACTGATGCTGAAGGCGAAACTCTAATCCTTTGGCCACCTGATGTGAAGAACCAGCTCATTGGAAAAGACCCTAATGCTGGGAAAGATTGAAGGTAGGAGGAGAAGGGGATGACAGAGGATGAGATGGCTGGATGGCATCACAGATGCAATGGACACGAGTTTGTGTAAACTTTGGGAGTTGGTGATGGACAGGGAGGGCTGGCGTGCTGCAGTCCACAGGGTCTCCAAGAGTTGGACATGACTGCAACTGAACTGAACGTATATTACATGCACCCTTCTGACTGCATCTGTCTCATACGGGCCTGAGAAAAACATGCCTTTTCCCTATTGGGGCAAAACAGACAAAGTCTGAACAATAGTATGTTATGGTGGCATGTTATAGGCATGTTAGTATATGAAATTTTGTCAGTGTTAATTTCTCCTTACAGCTTTTTGAGTTGTGGCCTGTTCAATTTTACTGTGTATGTTAGTTGCTCAACTGTGTGCAACTCACTGTAATTCCATGGACTGTAGCCCACCAGGCTCCTGTCCATGGAATTCTCCAGGTAAGAATACTGCAGTGAATAGCCATTCCTTTCTCCAGGGAATCTTCCCAGCCTCGGGACTGAACCCAAATCTCGTGCACTACAGGCAGATTCTTTACCATCTGAGCCACCAATATCCCGCTCCACCCCCCAAACTGCATCTTGTTTTTAGTTTACTAATATTCATCTAATACTACAACATTTCATTAATAAAATAATAAGTAGCTACAAAGAACATACCACAATCAAGTACACATGTTTTTGAACTTGAGCAGGAATAAACTGGGCTAACCTCAGAAATAAGTGGTCTGAAAAAGAACAAAGTTACCTGAAACCATCCTTACACACACTAACCTTATTTGTATTGCCTCTTGAATGGTGTCCTCCAAATAAGTACAGCACCCTGTCCACACACACAGCACAGCTTCCTGACATAGAAGGAGGAACATCACCCTCAGTGTTAATTTTTTTCCTGAGAGGGGAAAAAACTGAATGTAAATAAATTTCCCCAAGAAGAAGAAATGCAACAATGTATCCATTCTTCTAATTCTATCCCCACAATAAAAGAAAAAATCAGGGGGAGTAGCTCTGCTGAGGTCTCTTCTAGCTCTAAAGTTAGCTAGAAGAATGAACTTGTCCCTTTCACCCACTCCACAGGCTGGGCCAGCAGGCACTAGCGTGACAGCATGGGAGGCTCTGAAAGCCCATCATTTATGGTCAAGTAACTAGAAAAAGCAAACAATTCAGTTAGAGAAACCTTGAGATGGTTCTGCTCCCAATACTGCTTCATCTGTGTTAAGCTTTATGTTTCTTTGTTTCTGGCTGTGCTGTGGGACATGCAGGAACTTAGTTCCTTGACCTGGAACTTAACCTGTGCCCCCTGCAGTTCAAGTGTGGAGTCTTAACCACTGGACCACTGGGGAATTCCCAATTTTTAAGTTTTCATAGACTTATTTTGTAAAAATTCCTCATGGGGTTGAATTTTTTTTTTAATTAAAGTTTCCCCGTTAAAGGAATACAATTTTAAGTGTCCAGTTCTCTAGAAAGAGCGTTAAACAGCTAGATTAACACTACTATATGCAAAAATATTTCTGGTTTATTTTTAGTTGAACTCTTAAATGAAGTGGAACTAGTATTCTCCTATTTCTGAGATCTCAAATCTGCTGAAATATATAACAGACAAGTTTTCATAAAGCAAACCACGGAGAAAACTACTTTCTAAATCCTCAAAACACAGCCAACCCAGCATTTTGAGAATTCATTAATTCTGCTAAGAAGGTACTCGAGTATTACTGGTATGAAACTGGCAAAAAGACCTTTCAGAATAACCAGTTTGCATGGATGGCAAATTTAATTTTGTTTTTAAGGCAAAACATGCTAATTCAAAGAAATCTGCATAGAAATTTTAATATTAGAGCTCATTAAAATAGAATACTACCTTTATTTCTAGCAAATATAGTCTACAAATCCTTCTCTAATTCAAAATACATAACAAGACATAACGTATTGAATATATATATGGAACTTTTATTGTATTTCCATTCCAGGATCTGAAGCCTCTACCTCTTTAATATTGCTATAATACTTGACACAGTTCTGAATAGAAATTTCTTCAAAGGCCATAAAAACATCTAGTAACTACTGAAGAAATACAAAAGTATTTAAGCTTAGCAGCTAAGCTAAACTAGTGGAACACGGTGTTCAAAATATACAGCTAGGTTTGCATCTTTAATTAAAGTGTTTTTATTCAGTAGTATGGGTTTTACAGAGTATGTTTTTGTTTGCAACCTTATTTAGATGTTCTAGTCCCCCTCTTAATATCCACAGTTACCATCTTCCAGTCTCCATGTTGTAGATCCAGAGTTCTTCTCTAGGCAGATAAAAGTCATATAATCCTCTGACTTGATTACTCTAAAACAACAACAAAAAGTTGCAAATACAAAAAATAACTTGTATTCTAAAGAGGCACTATTGTATATTTTTTCACATCTATCTCATTTGAGATACTGAGAGTTACAAGAAGTTAAACAGGTTTTAACAGTTCTATCACATGTACAGTTCTCTCTACCCCACGCCTCATACTCAAAGTAATGCTTAATATAGACAGGCCTCAATTCAAATTCTTGATACAGCAGTTGCAATGATGCATGAAATTAAGAGATCTCCAGGTAATCTCTAAGGCCACTGTATCCTGAACACTCCATGCACCAAATCTGAGTTACATGACCTCATGGGAGATTATCTGTGTCATGCTGGCAGGCTAAAGAAAGTTCTACCTTGAAAGCACCTGATCCACACTAACAGGTCAGACGTTCTTCCCTTTTAGCCATTCATTCTCTACCAAGCAGCAGAGAGGGCAGAACTGCAAATATTAAGTCCTTGTACAAAATATTAAGTTCCTTGTTCTGCTTCATTTCCCTTCAGACAGAACTGACTAGTGAAGTGCTATCCATGGAGTGCTATATTTAATCCTCACAACAACCATAAGAAATAGCTGGTATAGGTTTCTCAGAGAAGTTGCCCAAGGCTACTCAGCAAAGGAATGGTGGAACCAGGATTCCAGCCTCCTTTCCCTGAATTTGCAACTTCAACCACTTTGCCTGACCTCTCCAGACTTTGAACCACCCTGGCCACTTTCTGAACAATGTTGACATACAGTAAACAGTTGCAGTTCACTAAGAATGGGTGTCAGAGTCATAAGCTTGAAAAACACACAGAACAGAATATCTGGGCATGTAAACATTTCTCTTTCCACTCCACCGCTTATGAAACAAAAAGGCTGGCAGCAAGATAGCAGGTTGACCCAGCATACATCAGTCTGGCAGGAGGAGGAAAACTGATTTCTGTGTATGAAGCTAAGATTTATTGAAATCAAAACTATCTCCCAAGGGCCTCCAGTGTGTGGCACTCTTAGGGCTGTAGCCAGAATGTGAAGGAAGGCCTGTTTAAGAACTACAAACTTACTTCACTAGTCATGCTTCTCCACCTCGCCTCAGCCCTGGGCATCCAGGCCCTCCACAAACTCACCTTCAGAATCTTCCACCTGCACAACCCTTCTTCCTTCTCCCCTCCCCTTCCCTCTTCCTACTGAAGATTAACAGTTTTACTTTTCTCCAAGGCAATTATTTACATTTTAATAAAAGTCACTGGGTACCAGCAACCTTGCTCCTACCAAATACCCTCTTCTGAATACCTACTCACTGGAGGCTGGGGAAAACACTTCAGATTAATTAGGATTAGGAGAAAGGAACCAAAGGAAGTAATCAAGACAGCTTTTTCCCAGCTATCTTTTTCAGGGTCATCTCAAAAAATGGTCCCATCAACTATAGCATAAGCTAAAATCTATTACCAGAATCACCTAGTGCTTCCAAGTCATGGAAGGCACTGGTGTACAGGACTAGATTTCTAGCAAATTGGAGCGGGGGCAGATCATTTTTTTTAAGGACTAAAAATATTTGGGGTAAGAACAGATCCGAACCACTCCAGCAAATGGAATAAGACGATTCTAGAATGTGGAGTGTTATTAAGAAGCTCTAAAAGCAAAAGGGCAAGAGAACTAGTGAGAAGGTTTAAATAGGAGGCACTTGGGCAGGATTTCCAGACAGAGGAAAAGAGAAGAAACACAACTACATGCTCTCAACTGGTAACTAATCAATCATACTGGTTCATGACTAAGGGTCAAAGGGCTGCCTTCTGTAGCTGCATTCTGTAGTTAAAAGCTGTTACTGTTGATCTTTTTTTTTTCGGTCATTTTGATACAAATTTTCCATTAACTTTCTTTATAGGAGTTTCATGTGAAAAATCACAACCCTTTCTCAGCTGAAACCAAAAGGAAAATAGCCCTGAAACATTCGAATGACACTAGGATGGCAGGTGCACAGGTGTAGCTGGGGCTCCTGAACCAGCAGGAAGGTTCAACAAGCCAATTCTTGCGGCCTTGGGGAATTCCGATGCATTTTCCCTACGGGCCATCTCCCCGTAAGTGGGCCATGGCATCAGCGGGCACCGGATCCCGGCTCTGTGCCCGACAGCAAGTAGAGTGACCTCACACACTGTCACTTCTTACACACCAACCCTTTAAATAAAAACGTTTCGCAGTCTCGCACCGCCCGCCGCGCCCTCCGCAGGTAAAACTCGGATATCTAGCAGCGCGCAGGGCAAGCGCGGGCAGGGAGCGGGGAGCAGGCGTTGTAAGCAGAAGGCGGGCGTGACAACAGCCCAGGAGGCCTGGGACCGGTGGGGAGACCCGTGGGAAGGTTCCCACACTCTCAAGAGAACGAACCAACCGGCGGAGGCGCTGAAGGCGCCCGGGGCGCCACGCTGGCCCTCCCGCCCGGCCCGCCGCCCCGACCGGTAACTGCCGGCCGACGCCCGCGCGACCCGGCCGCCAACTGACCTTGTAACCGCCCCAGACGAACATGTGGCGCCCGTCGCTGACGGCTACGTGGCCGCTGCGCTCGGCGGGGCAGGCGAGCTCCGCGGACTCGTAGCCTTCGTAGGCCGGCCCTGGGAGCTCGTCCTCCCGCAAGTCCTCGTAGCCATCGGCCATCTTGAGGTTGCACTTCGGTTCACCAGGAATCCCCGCACCCGCGGAGGAGAAAAAGACAAAGGAAAAGAAAGAGACGCGCGACCGCGGCGAAAGGCTCGGCGTTACGGCCGCGCCCCGCCGCCCGGGCTTCTGTCCTCCCGGCCTGTCTCTGCGAGGACGGCCTCTCGCCGCTTGAGTGGGGGTTGCGGGCTGGGGGCGCCGAGGGCGCAGGGACGCGAGCAGGTCGGGCAAGGGTCCGCCTCGGGCTGATACCAGCTTGCAGCCCGTCAGCCCCGCCTCCAGCTCGCTTCTCGCCGCGGAGGGCCCTTGTTTACGCCGCGATGGGAGCCGCCCGTTCCGCTGACGCCGCTCGCCGGGATCCGGAAGCACGGCTGGTGCTGAGCGCCCCCAGCGCCGGGTCCGCCCGCCGCCTGCGCCTGCCGGGCCCGGGTCCAGAAACTAACGGCACTTCCAAGCACCTCCGAGCCTCCCTTCATTACGAGGAGACGCTGAATTAGCCAGACACTTGCAAAAAAGAAGGTCTTGTTTGACTGAAGGATCTTCACAGTCCGGAAAGGGCTAGCAAATTGCTCAGCTAGCAAGTTTCAGGTTTCAGGGTCTCCAGAGTCGGTGCCCTGCCTTTCCCAGGACAGTGGATGGTGATGGCACCTCCCAGGTGGTGGTGGTCCCAGGTGGCCCCAGCCGCAGTTGCTGGGCGCTTCCGGGCGGAGGCGCCGCTGTGTGCGCCAGGCAGCTCCGGGACTGCGTGCCACCCCGATGTGCCTGCAGAGCGGTTCAAGACGTCTCTCTTCTCGATAAGCTCTTTTGGTCCAGCAGAAATTTTAATTCAGTGGTGCATCCTCCACCCAGTTTGGAAAACTGTGCTTAAAAAGTGTTTCAGAAATCTTCACCTCCTAGGCCTTCAGGAAGGAAAGTGAATCCTGTTCACACAGACACTATTTTAGCTTACATTTTATATGACACTTTTCAATTAGGTTAAGAGAAAATTAAGAATTATTGTGATCTAAATTTGATTCCTCAGTTGTAAAACATTGAGACAGTGGAATATTATTCAGTACTGGGAAATGAGCCATTTTTTTTTCAAGCCATGAGAAAACATGGAGGAAACTAAAGTGCACGTTGTGTGTGAGTTGCTCAGTCGTGTCCGACTCTGCCACCCCATGGACCGTAGCCCGCCAGGCTCCTCTGTCCATGGGATTTTCCAGGCAAGAATACTGGAGTGGGTTGCCATTTCCTTCTCCAGGGGATCTTCCCGACTCAGACTGAACGCGGATCTCCCACATTGCAGGCAGATTCACCATCTGAGCTACCAGGGAAGCCCAAATGCATATTACTAATGAAATAAACCAATCTAAAAAGGGTACATGCTGTATAATTCTAACTGTATAACATGAAAGAGGCAAAAAATATGAAAACATATCTATGGCTGCCAGGGCTTAGTGGGGAGGGAGGAATAAATGGGCAGAACACAGAGGATTTTTAGAGCAGTGCTTAGTTTCTATGTTACTATAAAGGCAGATACATGTTAGTACACATTTGTCTAAGCTTATAAAACATACACCACCAAGAATGAACCCTAAGGTAAACTGTGGACTTCATGTTTGTCTCAGCTCAGGCAACCATAACAAAATACCACAGACTGGATGGTTTAAACAACATTTATTTCCCACAGTTCTAGAAGCTAGGAAGTCTAAGATGAAGGTACAGACAGATTTGGTACTTAGTGAGGGCCCTCTTCCTGCCTTGCAGTGGGCTGCCTTCTCATAGGAAAGGGATATAGAAGGAGAGCTCTGGTCCTTACACTAATCCATCACCGGTCCCCACCCTCATGACCTCATCTTAATCTAATTACCTCCCAAATACTCTACCTCCAAAAACCAGCACACTGGGGATTAGGGTTTCAATATATGGATTTTGTAGGGATATAAACATTCAGTCCATTACATGGGTGATTTAGAAAATGTTCTTAGAAATGTACCCACATGCTGGACCACATGGTAACTTCATCAAGCTGGAAATTCCAATAGAATCACAATATTAATACAATGGAAAAACGGGCACCAAAAAATGGGAATTCTTAAAACCGTTTTTTTTCCTTTGAAGTGTTCTGAAATCAAAATTTTACTTTTTCAAACAGTATGTACTACCAAGAAAATTATTCTACTTTAGTGAGTTATATTTTTCTCTCACACATATATACATAAAAATAATGTATTTGTGAAAACTCACTGTGTTTCTGGGTTGGCAGTATGAAGTTCTAAAGAATATTTTTAAGCTTCTATCAAGAGGCTAATAATTTTTAAAGGTGTTTTTGCAAAGATACTACTTGGAAAAGATACTACTAATTTTGATATGCCATTTACTGTATAATTCTAAAAACGATAATATCTCAAAAGGATCCTTCCTGACAACTGGAAGAATATTCTGATACACATAATAAGGATGGTGAGAAATTCTTTTTCCTTGAGAATCAGACTGGAAACCTGTTTTGTGAACCACCTGGGAAAAGAAAAAAGTCAACCCTCTAGACCCATCTTTCAAACAGAGAACCCAGAAGGGTTTAAAGTTATGAGGCTTGGAGAAGGAAATGGCAACCCACTCCAGTATTCTTGCCTGGAGAATCCCAGGGACGGGAGAGCCAGGTGGGCTGCCGTCTATGGGGTCGCACAGAGTCGGACACGACTGAAGCGACTTAGCAGCAGCAGCAGCAGCAGCAGCAGCAGCAGCAGCAGCAGCAGCAGCCGCCTGCTTTTCCTGAGCCATTAAGCAGCAGTGGGTCCCCAGGCATGGTACGGAAGCCAGAGCTGTGTCAGGGATGCCTGCTTTTCTACTTCCGGCTTGCCTTCTGTGAAGCCTCCTGCTTGCCTTTAATCTGTGCTGTTGTGAGCTTTGGTGTGTTTGTGAGCTGTTTTTATTTAATTGTGTAACTTTGTTTTTTCCGTGAAACTAAGGTATTGTGCTTCTAATTTTTTTTTTTTTAACAAATGTTACCATTCTTATTTTAAGAGAATTCCAAACAATCAAAAAAAAAAAAATAAAGTTATGAGGCTGATGTTGCCTTGGGCTCCTATACACAGCACAGGTCAACAACAAAAAAGTTGACAGTAAAGCAAAGAGTTAAGAATGAGGAATGAATACTGCTTGACTAGAGATTTTCAAAACTGGTTTTGCCAGCTCCCAGAATTTCTACATCTCTTAGTAGCAGGGAAGCTCTGCTTTAAGGCAAGTTTTGTTAATTGAAGATCAGCTTAGAATTCCCTACTCCTACCATGGGGCTACCTCAGAACATAACTTTTTGAAGTAGGATAGCGTAATCAGCCAAATAAAAAGAGCACCAGTTTTGTGTGCCAAAGATTATGTATAGATTTTCATTCTCTTAAAGCCTTAGTCAAGTGTGTGTGTTTTGAGGGGCTGATCTAACTTTTAATGTTTAGGTAAACCATTTATAAACAGAAGTGCTTTTCTAAGCGGCTAGAGAAGGTATTGAAGTAATTCAGAAGCCATTTAAAAAGAGGTCATCCCACTCAGTGTCATCTATCACTATCTAATAGATTTAGATAGTTTTTCCTTATAGATTGCTGATACTAAAGTTCATAGTAATAAAATTACTTCTAAGACCTGTATTACCTGTGAGACTCACTTTCTAAACCTGTTATTCAGCCTAAAAATAGTAAGCAGAAATGAAAACTTATGCTGAAGTATTGTTTGCACAATTAATTCTAATGACTGGTTCACACTAACAAAACTAGGAAAATAGTAATTCTATATAGTTTGTATAATAAATAAAATGCAAACAAAATATTTCAATACATAAATAGAACTTTTACACTGTCTCTTATACACATCTCCACCCCCCAAACTGCATCTTGTTTTTAGTTTACTAATATTCATCTAATACTACAACATTTCATTAATAAAATAATAAGTAGCTACAAAGAACATACCACAATCAAGTACACATGTTTTTGAACTTGAGCAGGAATAAACTGGGCTAACCTCAGAAATAAGTGGTCTGAAAAAGAACAAAGTTACCTGAAACCATCCTTACACACACTAACCTTATTTGTATTGCCTCTTGAATGGTGTCCTCCAAATAAGTACAGCACCCTGTCCACACACACAGCACAGCTTCCTGACATAGAAGGAGGAACATCACCCTCAGTGTTAATTTTTTTCCTGAGAGGGGAAAAAACTGAATGTAAATAAATTTCCCCAAGAAGAAGAAATGCAACAATGTATCCATTCTTCTAATTCTATCCCCACAATAAAAGAAAAAATCAGGGGTGAGTAGCTCTGCTGAGGTCTCTTCTAGCTCTAAAGTTAGCTAGAAGAATGAACTTGTCCCTTTCACCCACTCCACAGGCTGGGCCAGCAGGCACTAGCGTGACAGCATGGGAGGCTCTGAAAGCCCATCATTTATGGTCAAGTAACTAGAAAAAGCAAACAATTCAGTTAGAGAAACCTTGAGATGGTTCTGCTCCCAATACTGCTTCATCTGTGTTAAGCTTTATGTTTCTTTGTTTCTGGCTGTGCTGTGGGACATGCAGGAACTTAGTTCCTTGACCTGGAACTTAACCTGTGCCCCCTGCAGTTCAAGTGTGGAGTCTTAACCACTGGACCACTGGGGAATTCCCAATTTTTAAGTTTTCATAGACTTATTTTGTAAAAATTCCTCATGGGGTTGAATTTTTTTTTTAATTAAAGTTTCCCCGTTAAAGGAATACAATTTTAAGTGTCCAGTTCTCTAGAAAGAGCGTTAAACAGCTAGATTAACACTACTATATGCAAAAATATTTCTGGTTTATTTTTAGTTGAACTCTTAAATGAAGTGGAACTAGTATTCTCCTATTTCTGAGATCTCAAATCTGCTGAAATATATAACAGACAAGTTTTCATAAAGCAAACCACGGAGAAAACTACTTTCTAAATCCTCAAAACACAGCCAACCCGGCATTTTGAGAATTCATTAATTCTGCTAAGAAGGTACTCGAGTATTACTGGTATGAAACTGGCAAAAAGACCTTTCAGAATAACCAGTTTGCATGGATGGCAAATTTAATTTTGTTTTTAAGGCAAAACATGCTAATTCAAAGAAATCTGCATAGAAATTTTAATATTAGAGCTCATTAAAATAGAATACTACCTTTATTTCTAGCAAATATAGTCTACAAATCCTTCTCTAATTCAAAATACATAACAAGACATAACGTATTGAATATATATATGGAACTTTTATTGTATTTCCATTCCAGGATCTGAAGCCTCTACCTCTTTAATATTGCTATAATACTTGACACAGTTCTGAATAGAAATTTCTTCAAAGGCCATAAAAACATCTAGTAACTACTGAAGAAATACAAAAGTATTTAAGCTTAGCAGCTAAGCTAAACTAGTGGAACACGGTGTTCAAAATATACAGCTAGGTTTGCATCTTTAATTAAAGTGTTTTTATTCAGTAGTATGGGTTTTACAGAGTATGTTTTTGTTTGCAACCTTATTTAGATGTTCTAGTCCCCCTCTTAATATCCACAGTTACCATCTTCCAGTCTCCATGTTGTAGATCCAGAGTTCTTCTCTAGGCAGATAAAAGTCATATAATCCTCTGACTTGATTACTCTAAAACAACAACAAAAAGTTGCAAATACAAAAAATAACTTGTATTCTAAAGAGGCACTATTGTATATTTTT
>SJYC01077629.1:0-12747 GCA_006408675.1 Madoqua kirkii | reverse complement strand
ATGTTGGATGGACGGCAAGTGGACTTGACAATACCAATACATGTATCCAATCATTTGTGTGAGGGACTCCTAAGCCTCTGGGGGAACAATAACTTGACCGCATTGACAGCTGGCATTGTCTCTAAGACTTTCAAAAGTAGCGAATGATTCAAGAACAAGATGAAGACCTGCTGATATATTTGGCCAAAGAAAATGAGTTGAAGGGAATTTCTGCCAACTTGAGCAAATACTGACATGAACAATAAAGTTAAAACAAAAAGAAAGCAAAAGTAAAGTTGAGTTTCAGTGTTAGAAATATGAGTTGAAATTTTTTCCTGAAGTTCAGCAATAGACATTGGGGCTACAGTTAGTAATGAAGAATACCTTGCCAATGCCCCAAATAAGCCTAACTTATTAGGCTTATTAGATTGGCAAGAAGTTTGAAGGAGCCAAGATGTTAAGCCTTCTAATATGAATCTAAGGCTCGCTCATGAGAAAAACAAAGTCCCACTGTCAATCAGTCAAGTGCATTTTTCATCATAAAGAGAATTAACAATATAATTGTAAGAGCAAATTTAGAAAATTTGAGTTGCTGAATGTTATTGGCTGAAAATCACTATGCAAATAGATATTGTGAGAAATAAGGTGAATTCTATACATCTTTAATCCAGTTTTCAAAAATTTATTTTGCCAACAAATTATATGAATCTAAGGCTCGCTCATGAGAAAAACAAAGTCCCACTGTCAATCAGTCAAGTGCATTTTTCATCATAAAGAGAATTAACAATATAATTGTAAGAGCAAATTTAGAAAATTTGAGTTGCTGAATGTTATTGGCTGAAAATCACTATGCAAATAGATATTGTGAGAAATAAGGTGAATTCTATACATCTTTAATCCAGTTTTCAAAAATTTATTTTGCCAACAAATGTCCATATAGTCAAAGCTATGGTTTTTCCAGTAGTCATGTATAGATGTGAGAGTTGGACCATAAGGAAGGCTGAGCACCAAAGGATTGATGCTTTGAACTATGGTGTTGGAAAAGACTCTTGAGAGTCTCTTGGACTGCAAGGAGATAAAACCAGTCAATCCTAAGGAAAATCAATCCTGAATGTTCATTGGAAGGATTGAGGCTAAAGCTGAAACTTCAATACTTTGGCCACCTGATGTGAAGAGCTGGCATTAGAAAAGACCCTGGTGCTAGGAAAGATTGAAGACAGAAGGAGAAGGGGATGACAGAGAACAAGATGGTTGGTTGGCATCACCGACTCAATGGATGTGCTTTTGAGCAAGCTCTAGGAGATGGTGAAGGGCAGGGAAGCCTGGCATGCTGCAGTGTATGGGGCTGCAAAGTGTCAGACACGACTGAGCGACTGAACAACTGAACAACAACAGAAGTTAACCCTAGGCCACCATTCACTAGTCAAGTAGATACAAAGACAAATATTTGTGGAAGGTCTCTGTGCCATAGGTATGAAAACAGAGAGAAGCTTAAAAATCACTGCCCAAGTAGCAATACTGAAGCATGCATCAGGAGCATCGAAACTTAGACCTTTAAAGTGAAAGAGACCGTTACAGGGATAGTCCTTTAGTCTGATGGGACTCCAGCCTAAATTATGTAATTATGACATAAAACAAAACCCAAAGGTGTAGTGGGTAAAGACAAAAGTAGGTTTCTCAGTCAGAAGGAACACTGAGAGATCATTCTATAGCATGGTGGTGGTGGTAGTGGTTTAGTCGCTAAGTCATATCCAACACTTACAACCATATGGACTGTAGCCCTCCAGGCTTCTCTGCCCGTGGGTCTATAACATAACTTTTAAAGTCTTGACCATGCCTCATTTCTAGCTGTTTTCCACAAAGTCAGTGATTGTTCTGAAGAACCCGAGACTGAGATAGTCAATTAAGTCATTAGAAAGGGTCAATTTGAGTAAGAAAGTGAAGATCCTATAGTTTAGTGACTTCATTCTCTAATAGAGGTAACTTCCAGCCAGAAAATGCAGGGTCATTTTCTTTATGATATTCCCACTACCCAGAAGCCTTGGTTTCCTTGAAATAGTAAGAGATGCCATATGTGTTAAAGCTATTTCAAAACTGACTGAGATAACTGGCAGGTAATATTATTATATATACAGACATAAGCAAAGCTATTATGCCAACATGGAAGTACCCAGCTTGTTGACCTAAAATAAGATTCACTAGTTGAGAAAACGAGGGGAGCAACAAACAAAATCTTACGACTAATAGCTTTCAGTAAAGGGGTACATATTGCCTAATGTTCATTGCAGAACTGTATACAACAGCTAGGACATGGCAGCAACCTAAATGTCCATCAAAAGATGAATACAGATGAATGGATAAAGAAATGGTGGTACATATACACACTGGACTATTACTCAGCCATAAAAAGGAAAGACTGGGTCATTTGTAGTGATGTGGATAGTTCTACAGTCTATCATATAGAATGAAGAAAGCCGGAAAGAGAAAAACAAATACTGTATGTTAATGCATATGTATGGAATCTAGAAAGATAGTACAGATGAGCCTGTTTGCAGGGCAGAAAGAGAGACACAGACATAGAGAACAGACTTATGGAAGTGAGGAGGGGAGGGGAGGGGTGAGACAAACTGGGAGAGGAGGATTGACATATATACACGTAAAATAGCTAGTGAGAAGCTGCTGTCTAATACAGGGAACTCAGCTTGGTGCTCTGTGACAATGTAAAGGGGTGGGATGGGGGGTTAGGAGGGAAGCTCAAAAGGAAGGGGATAAATGTATACATACAGCTGATTCACTTCATTGTACAGCAGAAACTAATGTAACATTGTAAAGCAATTATACTTTAAAAAGAAATATGTACATTTTGAAATAATTAAGGTACCAAGCTTTTATCTTGCAGAGTGAGGGAAAAAACAGAGGCAATTGGCTAGATAATTCAGGAGAAGATACGATAGTTTACTTAAGAAGTTCAGTACAATGGCTTCAGAAGAAATCCAAATAGACATGTAACAATTTTATTATTTGCTTCATCAATGACTAAGGGATCCTTGGGCTTTCCAGTTGACTCAGTGGTAAAGAACCCACATGCCAGTACAGGTGCCTAGGAGACACAGGTTGAATTCCTGGGTCAGGAAGATACCTTGGAAAGGAAATGGCAACCCACTTCAGTATGCTTGCTTGGAGAATCCCATGGACAGAGGATCCTGGTGGGCTACAGTCTATGGGGTCGCAAAGAGTCAGACACAATTGAACACGCATGCAGGCAAGGGACCTTTATGTGACTGTTTTCCTAGAAAATATTCTAATGCTCTTTTACTAACACTTGAAAACAGTTCCCAGGAAAAAATTACCTTTGATTGTTAACATCTGTCTTTTAAAAAGAGAGCGCTTTTATCAGGTTTGAAACACCTGATATGAGAAAATCGTATTTTTATTTCCAAAGTCTTTGCATTGTTCCCAGATTTTATTCAAGCATTTTTCAGGAAATAATGATACATAAAAAAGGGATAAAGTTGGGAATAAAAATTAGATGACGCTTGCTAAAGGGGTGTGGCATTAATAATAAGTGTTCCCTGGTGGCTCAGACGGTAAAGCGTCTGCCTACAGTGCAGGAGACCTGGGTTCGATCTCTGGGTCAGGAAGATCCTCTGGAGAGGGAAATGGCAACCCACTCTAGTACTTGTGCCTGGAAAATTCCATGGACAGAGGAGCGTAGTAGGCTACAGTCCATGGGGTCGCAAAGAGTCAGACACAACTGAACGATTTCACTTCACTTCACTTCTGCACATTTACAGTGATTATTAGATAAAAACCAACTGCCCCCTCCTCAGAGACCATTGTTCTCATTTGTGTTTTATATGTAATTACTCTGTATGCTGGCCTCCTGAAGCAGTAAGGAAGGGGTTTCTCTTGGTTTCCTCTTCCCCATTCAGTTTCCATGGCCAGTGTTAGCTGTCCACAGTTAAGCTTAAAGAATAACAGCCCATTATGAATTCCCTATGTTAATAGGCAGCTTCTTGTGGGGGAGAATGTTTACCTTGATGACAACCAACTGACAGGGCTTCTGCCTTTTTCTTATTTCTGTAATAATGTCTGGAGTTGTCTACATTATTATTCTTGATGTGTTTCTTTTAAATACAGTTAATTAAAGATAGAAGGAATGAGAATTTTATGTTGTCTATACAGTTGAACATGGCACATTCTTTCTCAACCTGTAACATAAAAACTAAACTGCCTAAGTTCAAATCCTGGCTCCACAACTTACTAGCTTTCTGAGGAAATTATTTAACCTCCTCATGTCTTAATTTTATTCTTTTTAAAAATGAAGATAGCAGTCCTACTGATTATTTAAGATTATTGTGAGGATTATATGAGATGGTGCTTGAAAAGTTCTTGGTACATTGGGTAACACGTAATGAGCATTAAATACATATTTTTTTATCATTTTATTTATTTATTTAGGCTGTGCTGGGGCTTCATTGTTGCATAGGCTTTTCTCTAGTTGCAGAGTCGGGGCTGCTCTCTTGTGGTGGTGGGCTGGCTTCTCATTGTAGCAGTTTCTCTCATTGCAGAGCACAGACTTTAGGGAGCGTGGGCTTCAGTAGCTGTGGCTCCCGGGTCTAGAACACAGGCCCGATAGTTGTGGCCCATGGGCTTAGTTGCTGCACAGCATTTGGGATCTTCCTGAATCAGGGATTGAAACTATGTCTCCTGCATTGGCAGGTGGATTCTTTAACACTGAGCCGCCAGGGAAGCCCTCAATACATGTTAATCACAATAAACTACTGATTCTTCACCAGGTGGTTTTGATATTTACCTATGCAGAGCTTGATGAAGCTCTGAGCCAGATGCAAATAAAATAATGCATTCCAGGACATGTTTTCTATGAGCCTGCCTGCATAACCTATGCTCTTCTGAGTCCATGCTAGTCTTTGACAACCCATTATTTCCTCATTGTAAGATGTTTCATGCCAACTGTTCAAAATTTCTGAAACTGCTCAAAGTTTACACTTGAGAATCTTCACTGTGCCTGTTTCTAAGGAACACTGGCTTTTCTTCAATAAAAGCTAAATAAAGTACTGAAGCCAAATCTTGCATAAAAAAAGAGATTCTTTCTCTGCCAGCATTTTCCCCCAGCTAGCCTTACCTCTCACTCTGACCTGCTTCAGATTGACCTGCCTGTTGAAAATCATATCTTCCCTTTTCCTCAACTCACCAATCCCTGTCTTTCCTTTTCTGATCAATTTTTCTCTATAGCATATGTCACAACCTGACAGTTTCTGTTTTTGTTATTGCTATTTATTTATCTGTACTGTCTTCTATAAGAACATAAAGTGTAAGTGGGCAGAGGTAATTTGACTTGTACCCACTCTCCTATTGCAAGAGCCTAGAATAGCACTTGGCAGATAGCAGACATTCATACATTCATTCCCATATGAGTGAATCAGTGAATGATGGGTCAGAGTTGTTGGCTCTTTCCTTCTCTCCTCTTCCAGGGGTTACTGTATAATTAGATTTTCTCGTTTCTTGTGCCTCTGTTCTGCTGAAATCTTGGGAATATGGTTTTACAATCCAGTGTTCTCAGAGAGAGAGAGCTATTTCCAAAATAGTTTTGGACAAAAAAAAGTCTCCTGCCCAGTTCTGAGGTCATGGGTACTTTTACCCCACCACAGTAAGTTATTCTTTCTGGTTGTATCTGTAGCACTATAACCATTCCATCACCTGATCTAGAGTCTGATGAACCCTTGGTAGAAAGAGCACTTGTGTTTAAACGTGGGCATGATCTAAGCTTCATACTGTGTCTTGGAAAAATAACATTCTGTATGTGTGCTATGAAGGATCTGCCAAGGAAGGAAAGTTTCCCAATGTGTGTATTAATTCTTGTTCAAGCCAGCTCCACAACTTATTAGCTTTCTGGGCAAACTGAATTGTATTTTATTAAAAAAATTATTTCTTTTTTTTAATGTAAGTTAAATATTTATTTAATATAAAACTGTATTAAAGTATATATTATTGCATTTAAAATACATATGAAAGATATATTTTAAATTTATCAAATTTGTAATAATTTTTATAAAGGTAAATTTATGAACTGGTGAAAATGTTATCTTTTTTTCTTCCTTAAAGCCTACAAGTCTCATTTTATTTATTTATTTATTTTTTATTCTACTTTACAATACTTCTGCTGTTGACAAACATCATTGTCCAACTAAAGAAATCACCTTTGGAGTTCTCAAAACGTCTTTAGCTGACCAGGACACTTGTGTTGCCTAGGAAGTATTCTGCAGATAGATTATACAGTCCTTCACATTATTTACCTTTTAGGGCTCAAATTCTTGCCTAAGGGAACAGATGCTATGATTTGAATAGTGTTGTCTGAATATGCGTGACATGGAACACTCTAGACCATCATTTGCAACAAACTCCTCACTGTGTTGATTCTCTCAACTACAGATTTACTTTCCTTCGCCTCCTCCCCCTCCATCACCTTGTACTTTTCCTTCTCTCTTCTTCCTCTTCTTCTAAAATTTTTGAAGAAAATTTGGAGTTTTCCTTACACTTTTTTTTTCTAGAGAGCCTTTAAAATTCACAATTAGATTGGACCTCAGAGACTATCTAGTACTTAATGTAAACGCAGATCCATCAACATTCATTTATTTATTCAATGCATGTTTATTGACTATTTGTTCCACATAGGTGCTGAACTGCAAGTTATTTTCTGAGGTCAATAGGCAAAGTTTGGGAATTCTTTGGTGGTCCAGTGGGTAGGACTCTTCACTCTCACTGCCATGGGCCTGAGTTAAATACCTTATCCAGGACCTAAAATCCTACAAGCCTCCTGGTACAATTAAAAAAGAAAATAGTCAAAGATTGTAAGCTTTCTGGTTATATTCCATCATAGAAACTACTCTAGCTCAAAATGGACTTCTATCTGCAAACAAGAGATAAAGCTTACTTTAAAGGTAAATCTTACTGAAATGAAATGTAATTACTTATTTGTGGATGCCATGTTCATCCCATGAGAGCACACAGAAAATTTTAGAGTGTTGTTAAAGTTCTGAAAGATGTAAAAATGGGGGTAGGTGTAGGATGAATTAATAACTTTATGAAGATGACCTCCATATTTGAAGTAAACCCTGTAAGTCTTCTAGACATGACCTAATCCAGTACTTCTAGTATTAATAATGAACTGTGGGAGGTTTCCCAAGACAGTCCTATGTGGTTAGCCCCACGGTTTTGAGAAAGCTGGAAATACACTGGAGTTCTGGGGCAGATATTAAATACAAACACAGAGATTTGGATTGGATGTTTCAGTAAATGAATTATAAAATGCAATGGCCAGTGCAGGAATTGGAACATAAGAAGGCTCTGCTATGACTAGGAATCAAGTCAAACTAATGATAAGAAAGGATTTTCTTGCAGTAATAATTAATACCAACTCATAACCATAAAAATGGAGTCATATAATATTTTGGTCACTTTCAAAATATATCAAAATACAAAATTAGTGGAGCTTAACATATTAAGGACCGTTTAGACAATGCTTTTGAAAACCATTCACAATTCATTAAATACACTATGCTGTCTTGCACACCAAAGCTTTTTGCATCCCTTTCCTTTTATCTATAATTTGCATTCCATTTTCAATTTACTGTCCTGAGTCTTGTTTGCTTATTAGGACACAATATAGAAGCTAGTCTTCTTAAATAGCCCCATAGCAGTTCTTAACCATTACCATCACAGCAGGTGTCATAACCATTTAAAATTCTTTGTATACTTGTCTATCTCCTCTCTAAATTAAGAACTCCCTAAATATAGCAACTGTGTTTACTTATCACCAAAATCCTCAATACCTTACCAGTTTACTGGTACATCATGGAGTCTAAAACATAACATTTTAATGTTGATTGCTACTAAATGAAGATAAAAGCAGTTAAACATTAATATGAATTTAATGTTTACATTCTTCCTTCAAATTCAGCAGCCTAATCTTTGTTTTATTCTTTAATCAATTGTAATAGTAATGCCTCTAGTGTCCCATGATTAATTAAAATATTTACTTTGGTTTAAAGTAGATTTATTTTTGCTATCAAGAAAGGAACTCATTCCCTGCTTATGAGTGTTTTTGTAAAAAGCAAAAAGAGTACGTTGTAGTCATACATTATTCACCCTTCTTGAATGTTAAAGTGCTTTAAAAGTCAGTCTTTTGGTATGTTTTTATTTTGTTCACATATATTTTTGATTCATGATCTATTAATCTTATTTATTCCTGAGTCTACTTCAGACCGCTAGACAGACTGTTTTGCAGTACTACACTCTACTTGCTGGCCATGAAAGGACATGTTTAGGTGTATGTTCTGTTAGGAAATAAAATAGAAAACTAGGCTTGTTCTCCAGATATTTGATGTGCATGGCTCACTTTTCTCATGGCTGTCTTTATATTTCAGAAATGCTTGTTTGCCATTTGAATGAACATATTTGGAAAAGGGACACATTATTCCACTCCTCTTTATAATTTTATTTATTTTGAACCAAAAATGCTTCACTTTTTTGTTGGACCAATAAGTCATATACGTGCAACAAATATCCTTGAGTTTTAGTTCATCCCTAAACCTTTTCTCAATTATAGGAGCTTTATGACTGATGCTTTATTCATCTGCATTATTATATGTCTTAAAAGAATGAATTAATAATCAGGAAAATAAAATAATTAAAGTGAAAAAAGAAACGATTAAGCTGCCTAGGTGAATAAGAGTTAAAGAAGCTGGCAACTCCCTCACTGGTTTGTTAACCTGGCATGATGGTTAGGCAGAGACGGGAGCAAAGAGAGTGAAGCCCTACACAAAAGTCATCACAAGGTGTTCAGTTCAGTTCAATTCAGTCACTCAGTTGTGTTTGACCCTTTGCTACCTCATGGACTGCAGCACGCCAGGCTTTCCTGTCCACCACCAACTCCCAGAGCTTGCTCAAACTCATGTCCACCTAGTTGGTGATGCCATCCAACCATCTCAAAGTGTAGTTCTACAAAATGATCTATTGGTACCTTTTTGCGTAACCCAATTCCAGTTTTCTGCTGTTCAACACTTTTTGAGTGTCTTTAACATTAGTTTAGTTAATAATAGTAATTAGTTTCTTGATGTTGCTTATAAATGACAATATTAACATTACTATTACTACATTTTGACTGTGAGGTCTTATAGTGTCAGTTATAAGCCACTGTGTGTGGATTCTATGGGTCTAGAGTGTGGTCGAGTTCTGTTTTGTCCAACTAATCTGAGCATCAGTCAGTAACAGAAATTCATAAGAATGCAAGTTGCAGTAACTGCTCTTGCTTGATCATGTTGACCATATTTATTCTGTTCCATTAAATATAATTATGTCTCTTTTTTCTCACTGTAGATATAATGACCAATTCACAGGGGGTTGCTGAGAAAATGCCCCAAGATATTATCTTCACCCCAAAAAGTAGTTGGAAATGCATTTATTTTCTATGGGCTTTACAAACCAAATTTGTGGGAATTAAGCAGGAACATTTGTTTGTTTGTACTAGTCCAAGGTGCTGCATTCCTGAGTCAGGTTGGGAAGGCTCTTACAAAACCTGTACCAAGGCTTCTGTTGTGGAAGTGAAAATGTTAGTGTCTCAGTCGTGTCCAACCCTGCAACCTCATGAACAATAGCCAGCCAGGCTCTGAGTCCGTGGGATTCTCCAGGCAAGAATACTGGAGTGGGTTGCCGTTGCCTTCTCCAGGGAGAAGAACCCAGGGGATGAACCCAGGTCTCCTGCATTGCAGGCAGATTCTTTACCACCTGAGCCACCAGGGAAGCCTATGGGGAAACCCTCAAATGTGCATTCAGCACCATATTTTGCCTCCAAGAATGTGAGATGTGCATTTTTGTGATCAATTATTATCTTGAACTAATCTAAATATGTTCTAACAATAAGTAGAAACTGATAAATTATAGAACAAAATCAATTTCTTATGGTATCATTGGAATATTAGTCCAATTCCTTCATGTTACAAATAAAGAACTTGAAGAATGATTAAGTGGCCTTGTCAGGGTTACTGGGCCAATTAATGTCAGATCTGGACTCAGACACAGGTCTCCTGATTCTTAAGAAAGGGCTCTTTCCAGGACACCACATCATAGCCCCTAGAAGAAACAGGAACCACTAAAAGACATTTGCCTATAGGATTCGAAGTCCTACAGCTCATTCTTTCAAAGTAGTAAGCTAGAGTGTGGAAAAGTCAGGGATTTTTATTTCTTTATCCCAGTATCTTTTAATGATTATAATTTTCACTTTTAGAAATAAGGTAAGCTCGACTCTCATGCTGCTTAGGGTAGTTAAGCTTGTCTTTGCAGCAATGTCACCTCCATAACAACCTAAAGCCATCTCTTGGCTTTTTTCTTGAAGACATGTCTTCAGACAGGGAAAATGATTTGTGGTCTCTGGAGTCAACTGCAGAAGAATAGATTTTCATTACAATAGCCCTTTGACAAGTACAATGTGTTAATTTCACAAAGCACAGTGTTGACATAAATGATCTGGTCTCAAGAGTCCTTTTAAATGGTAGTCTCTTGGTACTATACTGCTCAGAACACAAGGCTGGGAACAGAAAGACAACTCTGTGTAAAGAAAACTGAATGTATCTTATGGCTAAAATCACCCACAACACGTTTTCTTATTTCTCAGAAAAGAAGAGAAAGCTGTGATGTATTTCCCATGCTAGTGACTGCTACCTTTGAAATATTGCAGAAAATGTAAAATTTGATTGCTCTTATATTATGATACAACACCTCACTACACTGATAAGATAACCATTTAAAATTGTCTAATATTAGATTATTATAATCTAATAATTCTCAGATTATACTGATGTTCTAATTAATCATATAGAAAATTATATAGAAATTCTCTAGCTGTCTTATACCAATGATACAGAAAGTAGAAAATGTTAATCTTATGTGTATATTGTGTGTCATATGAAAATATGTCATGAAAATCACATGACAATCCTGTACAACTCTCACAAATTTAAATACGAATAGCTCTAGTGGCTCAGAGGTTAAAGCGTCTGTCTGGAATGCAGGAAACCTGGGTTCGATTCCTGGGTTGGGAAGACCCCCTGGAGAAGGAAATGGCAACCCACTCCAGTACTCTTGCCTGGAGAATCCCATGGAGGGAGGAGCCTGGTAGGCTACAGTCCATGGGGTCGCAAAGAGTCGGACACTACTGAGCGACTTCACTTCAGCTAAGTTTCAGTCATCTGATGAAAGTTTGACAATGTGGCAAGTCAAGGTGGCCTAGAGAAACTGAAGAAATCATGATAAGTGATAGCAATAATTAAAGAGTTGAGAAATGGGAGAATTTGTTAAACAGAAATTGTATTATTTAGGACAAGGAAGACAAGCCTGGAGAGTAATTTAATAACTACATTTATAACGCACTTGTATAGTCCCTCCCTGATAGGTATAATAACAGACAACATGTAAAGTACAAAATTATTTCCAGGTTTTGGAGCATATTCAAACATTATTTTTCATTCAGCTCAGCTTAAAACTTTGCACCAGAGAATGGAAGCAGGAATGCTGTTTTCTGCTTCAGTGGTATGACCCAAACTTTATGTGACTCTTTCAAATTAAATCCCTCTGCTGTTTCTAATCTGCATTTTAGTGACTCTTTCACTTTATGGAAGATTCTACCAATGACTTTAATAAGGGCAATGTTCTCTAAGCCAGTTCGTAATGAGCTATCTATGGAAGCAGCATGCCTTTCATTCTGCTTTCTTGCATTATGGGTGCGTCTTCAACTTGTTTCCAATTTACTATTGAATGTCAGAAGATAAAGGACCTTGGTATCCCAGTAACAGGTGGGTTTTTCTTTTCATCCGTCAGTCTTCAGAGGTTTACTCTGGAATGCAGCCCAAAGCATTAAGTCTGGCTTGTATGAAGAGCAGCACGGTGGGGGATAAACAGAACATCTTTAAGAGTGTGTGAACCTGCATATGTGTGTTACCAGGGAAAGGGCAATAAGCATCAATATCTGTTTCTGTTAAAGACATTGAAGCAGATAAGGTTTCACAGTGACTATACAAAGCTTTCAGTCATTCTTATGTTTATTTCTAATTGTTGCATTGATGCCTCCTAAAATAGTGAACCAGAGGTTTGACACATTTCTTTGTTTCATCGTCAGGTTCACCAAAGAAGCAGTTTAAAATTTCCAGTTGTCTTCTGTTTATTCACAATTGTCACTACCTCCCCTGCAGATTCCACTCTAAAGGTTTCAAAAATCATTTTCTACACTTGATCTTTATGTGATGGCTGCATGATGCAGGAGGGCCGAGGAGAGAAGCTACTCCACTTTCAAGGTCAGGAGGGGCGGCGGTGAGGAGATAACCCTCATCCAAGGTAAGAGAAACCAAAGTAAGACGGTAGGTGTTGTGAGAGGGCATCAAAGGGCAGACACACTGAAACCATAATCACAGAAAACTAGTCAGTCTAATCACACGGACCTTGGCTAACACAATGAAACTAAGCCATGCCGTGTGGGGCCACCCAAGATGGGAGGGTCATGGTGGAGAGGTCTGACAGAATGTGGCCCACTGGAGAAGGGAATGGCAAACCACTTCAGTATTCTTGCCTTGAGAACCCCTTGAACAGTGTGAAAAGGCAAAATGATAGGATACTGAGAGGAAAAGTCCCCAGGTCAGTAGGTGCCCAATATGCTACTAGAGATCAGTGGAGAAATAACTCCAGGAAGAATGGAGG